>OX439127.1:54197938-54202938 GCA_949318235.1 Ecdyonurus torrentis
TTCTTTGTGTGGCAATAGTGCTAAGGGAAAAAGCATGCTGCTAGAAAAATGTCAAAGATAAATTTTTGTGTACGATCAATGTGAGCTAGCTATTCATCATCTTTTATATCCTAACATCATTGTCATTCGGAGTGATTCTTTTGCTTGGATAAAGTAGAAGAAATATCATGCATTCATATCGTGAATTTCTTTAAACCAAACTTTGAAGGAAAAACATGCAATAAATTTTAAGCTGTGACTTTTCTAATAACATTGTATTATGAATAGCAATCTAGCTGGCTCTAAAATATAAATAAAGTAAGTAGTTTAAGGTCTCAAATATTACGTGATGTTATTATTTTGTGTACGATTGAGAAGTGTAGAAAGAAATCAAGAAACATTTGTGTGATATAGGGGCAGGAGATGCCATTATACAATTTTAATAAAGAAAACAAAATCTCTAGTAAATTTAAATATTTTGATTGGTTATATATATATATATATATATATATATATATATATATATATATATATATATATATATATATATATATATATATATATATATATACACACACACACACACACACACACATATAATTTCCCGCCTCAGTTATTCCATCTGACGTACTGATAAAATATTTTAACGGATCTTTAAAAATTCAAGTGATAGAAAACTATACAAAATGCTTTATCATTGTGATAATTTTATTTTAACAATAATAACTGATACTCATCTGGCTAATTGTACTAAATTTAATTCATATTTTTTATAGTCTTAATTATCTTCAAAGGTATTTTTTTTAAAAAGCTGTATTTCATCATTCTTATGTCAGATATTAACAAATAATTATCACGCTGAGGTTTAAATTTATTGCTATTATCTAACTTATGGCGTACAAGATCAAGATGAGTTACATTTTATTTCTATTTGTTTAAAAGGAATAACAGTTCAGTTATTTATTTGACCACTGACTTAATTGAGTAATTTAGCGCACTGGTAAAGTTGTTTCCTATCTCGTAGTCACACTCGGCAGATTCCCATTATATAAACACATATTAATGATTTTTATGATCTTTGAACTATGCAACTACCAAAAAATATTTTCATCATAATATCTTATTTATACGTAATAAAATATAATAATACTCTAAAAAAAATAAATAAATAAAAAAAAAGATCACGCTACATAGAGCATAATATTTCATATCTTATACAAAATGTATCCAGAATTACAAAAATATATAAATTATTTAACTCTTGTTATCATGAGTAATAAAATGTTATATAGTAATCTATGTACATATCTATTGAAATTATTATCTGAAATTTGCATTGAAGTGGTCAAAATAACATGAGCTAAGGAAGTAAGTAGAGCATCAAGGTTTACCTTTTCATCTCTCTCTCTCTCTCTCTCTCTCTCTCTCTCTCTCTCTCTCTCTCTCTCTCTCTCTCTCTCTCTCTAAGTGTATAATGTAGCAAAGGGACCAACCACGCAATGAATGAAAACATATAGAGCTCAAATTTTTTTTTTTTTTATTTTTTTTTTACTGACAGTTTGTATAAACTTTGCTTTCCAGAAATATGAAGACAGATTCAATTTAATATCATCTTCTTCGTAGATTTCCCTGCTATTATTCAGTGTTTACTAAAGGAAAAATGGCATATTTTGTGAGATCTCAACAGCAAAAACAAATAGCAAGTGTGCGTTCAGTTCTATTCAATTGTATATGATTAAGTATAATAAAGTGCAGAATATCTACTGTATATAATCATTATCTTTACCTTTGATTTGAGCAAAGTTTGAGTGTTTTTTTTTTAACGTAATTAGCTTGCTGTATTACAAAATGCTTACAGTACGATAGTTTAGCTGACGGCAAAACGAACAGTTGTCAGCAACTACTGGCTGCGAATATTCAAAAAATTGGTTGACTTTATTCTTTCAAAACCTTGGTTGTAAATTTAACTAAGGAAAATACAAAAACCCTTTTCCCATTTTAGTTTATACTTATCTTGTATTGATTTACACACATAAATAAATGATTTTGTCCTTTATCTAACTTTGAATAGGTCACCGATGTACAATTAATTCATATTAACATAATACGATTGTTTATATTATAATAGCAAAAGCCATGTGCTTTGTTAATTTGGAACTTGTAAGGTTACGTGCAGAATAATGTACAACAGTTCAATAATATACCGTACACAATACAAGGTACCATTTTAACTTACTAATTTATGAGTAGTTAATCCGCAGTAAATTATAATCAAGCCTAATGTAATTATTGAGTTCTTATTTTCATTTCTTGCTATAAATAAAATGACAATGAAAATTATTTTATTTCTTTTCCTCGTAATATTTGTGTGGGTGTTGAAAATCGATTCAATCCAGTGCGCCTCTCACTTATTTTCTCAGGCTTTTAATTATTTTAAATTAACATTTTAATTAATTTAATTACTTTCAGACTTCCTACACACCACAGTTTTTGATCTTTTCAGTAATTAATTTTTAGGTAACAAAACCATAACACAAAAGATTGACGTTTTCACTTACCATGAGATGCACCTCACTGTGTTTTATTTATTAACTTATTTATTTATTTTATTATTTTTTGTTATTTATTATTATTATTGTGCTAGCATAAGTTCTTAAAAAGAAGTTTTAATAATTATATATATAATAACGTTTTCTGGGAAGATTAAAGCACTAATTTCATTTAGTGTTTTCTGTGAAACGCAATTATTTGACATGTTGTTCAACTGCTGCATGATCACGAATATAATATTTTATTTTCAGAAGAAAGCACAAAACAGAGCCTATATAGTAATTATTATAGAGGTAATTGTATTTTGATATAACACAAGCCAAGGACAATAAACCATTTATTTTGTGGGTGGATAAAGTGGGAAATAAATATTATGAGAGTGACGACTAACAACGTTATAAGTTAGTAGGTGTGTACAGTAGACGTAAACCGTTATGCAAATACGTGCATAACGTTTAATATATTGATAAAGTGGTCCATGCACCTAGTTAATATTATGTTCAACTTGGCATATTTATGATTCATTCATTTCATTAGATACTATTATTCTACTATTTTTGTAACCTCAATTATATTATGAAACTTATCATTATATTATGAATAATATGTTATATAAAAGTTTATCTCGATGATGAAGCTAAATTTTATAGCAATGATATAGCAGCCACTCTATAAGTGTGAAGTTCAGTATGTCATTAAAAGTTTGTTTTGACGGAACTATTATGTTAAAAGGAACTGGGGTTAAAAAAAAAAAAAAAAAAAAAAAAAAAAAAAAAAAAAAAACATTTTAAGTATTCATAAAAATGATAATAAAACTATATAATAAATAAGATCACAGGAGATGAAAGGAAGTATGGATCATGATAATTTGATAAAATTGTCTTGCCAATTGAATGAAGAATGGAATCATAAATACACATATACACACCAAAAAAAATGTACTCTTGCATCTATTTTTCAGTACGACAGTCTTCTACAGCTTCTGCAGCTTTTACATAACTGTTCCAACACTCAGCTTTTCAAAAATGTAATAGACAAACTTAAAACAGAACTAACTTAATTATTTTTTTTTTTTTCATGTTTAAGTTTTAAAATAACTCAATATTGATAAATTTGCATCATAAGACAGTATTCCAAAATATCAACTCTCGAAAAGAATTGAATAAAGTATCTAAAATTTGAACGTTATAAAAAATGTGTTTAAAAGTGAAAAATGTTGATATTCTTAATTATAGGAATAGACCAGAGAAAAACATAAGCATTTATATCACAAAACACTTGATGGGATTTACATAAATAACATTAGTTTGTCTCAAAACTCAACAGTAGCCCGTAGCAGTGATCAGAAAATTCCATTTATGCTACCCACACAACATTTTCATACTAATTTTTGCATGTTTCTGACGTCATAAACATGAATTTTCTCGCAAATTGCATACTTTACAATTTTTTCAAGCTCTCTTGTGAGGCTACATTAACATTCTGGTAAAAATTGTCATCAGTTTTGAAGATCCCATTTCGTGTTTATTCATTAAAAATCACATGTTGTTTTATGTGGTCTATAGCTTTAAAAAATAATATTGCACTTGATTTATTTGATAGACTGGATTATTTTGTAAGCTGTGAAAAAACTATGTAAACTTCTATTTAAATGTATTCAAGTTTGCCAGATTTTAAGTAAAGCATGAAAATATAAAAGTTTGTTCTTTACGCTGAAAGGAAGTAAACGTTTTGTTAGGCTATTTTGCAATGTGACAAAATATTTCAAGTCAGGAAATATCACCACAGAATAAAGCATTTGAAAAGTTTTTTAAGAGTTTAACTCCGATAATTAAGCCCGTTTATTCTCAAAGAGGTTCGTCTGACTTTTACTTGAAGGGGAGGCGTCAAAGAACTCATATCTTCATATTCGTCGTTTATTGCCATTGAAATTGGTATACGTATTATTTAAAAGCTTCTTTTATCGTCTGTTCATGATAAAATTTTCAGGTGTGGTCGTCATTGGAATAAGGACGACAAATGTCACTGACTTGAGATTAAAATTTGAACCTTTTGAAGTTTAGTTTACAAAACACTGTAATTATTAATTTTCATAGTATCACACCATGCTTGTTAAATATTTGGGTTTCTCTTGGTCCAAAGTACCACTTTGCAAAAAATCAGGTCCATTTAACGTTGATCAACTAACCTCTCTCCATAAATATAAAGCTTATTTTGGAATTATTTGCGTTATAAGCAAAAATGAAGCAAAAATGAAGCAAAAAAAAAAAAAAAAAAAAAAAAATCATTGCAAAAAATGATAACTAAATATATGCGTAATAATAAATATATAATTAAAATAATATATTATTTATTAATATAATCCTTAAAGTACAAGCAGAATTAAATATTTCAGGAGACAAAACTCACTGATAAGAAACTCACCCAATGAGAAATTAGGTGATAATCACATTACTATTATTATTATTTTT
>OX439127.1:54207938-54447938 GCA_949318235.1 Ecdyonurus torrentis
ATAACACATTCTCAATAGAGAGCTTACTTAATTTGCAAACACACTGAATGCACGCTACTTTTCTTTCTGTAATGCAAGGAAAGTTGCCTATCATGCAAGGGGCTTAGCATCGCTTTATCTGCTTCGAAACTATACACGTCTCTCTCTCTCTCTCTCTCTCTCTCTCTCTCTCTCTCTCTCTCTCTCTCTCTCTCTCTCTCTTTAAAAAACAATATTTTAAATTGTTTTTTGTATTATTCAAACAACTTTTATATTATTTACTATTATTAAGCATAGAGTTAAAATTGTTGTATTAGTTTCGCCGAAACTTATGGCTTTATGTATAATACATTTGAGTAATAAGGTGTTGTTGTTTTTTTTTCTGTTACAGCTCGTTCAGGACGTAATACATTCCTTACTGGTTTTGGACTTGGATTTTTGGCATTTGGTTTAAAGAAGTTACTCTTACCAGTTATTATTGGTGCTCAAGTCGTTAAGTCAATTTTACTTGCAATGTTTTTACCAACAATTTTAAGTGGAATTGGTAAATTCTTAGGTAAAAGTGGAGCTAGTGTATTTGGAGCATCTTCTGGACCAACTGATGATTTTGATTTTAAAGATAATTATGACCCATCTGCTTATGATGCCGCCGCTAGCACAAATACAGCAACTTTTACGTATCCACAAAGCCCACAAAACAGATTTGAAACTGCGTTTGATAATAATCCTTCTAATTATTATACTTCTGAAAGCAATAAGTACCCTACCAATAGCCAATATGCATTGACAAGTTTATATAAAACTCCAGTTTCGGGATCACCATACAGAAGACCACAAACATCAGGTGCTGCGTTGTTAACAGGGTTGAAAGCTAACCACGACTTCAAGACGTTCCATAATATTCCCACGTCGTCTCTACTTTTGACCAACTATGATCCATTCTACAGTCCTCTCTTGTCAAGACTGGACAGTATTTTCAAGCAAATGGGCTATGAACAAGGGGATGAATCTTGCAGGGAGAAACTTGTATGCAATATGTACAAAAGCCCTGCAAAGTATGCTCCATTCAGTAATCTTGTATCTGCACAGCTTAGCAGGTAAGAATATAAAACACTAACTGCTCGTAAAATATTATGACACGTACTTTTATAACATGATAGTTTCCAAACAATGGTAAAGCTCACAAAGAAGACACTCTAAAAATTTAATTAAGAATTTATATAAGTGTTAAAATTTAAAATCGCTGTATATAATAATAAAATTGTCAGAAAATGCAATAAAATTGCTAGGCCCTGAATTTGTTAAATATGTCTTACTTACTTTAAACGTTTGTAGGACTAAAAGGGTAATAATTTTTTAATTAAATATTTAACCTAATTTTTCGTAGTGCCAGAAAGTTATTCATAGTTTAATAACAGAACTAAAGAAGAAAAATGACAAGTTCTTTTAATGTCAGTATTTCATTCATCATTAAGTTTTAAACGGGCGAGCTAAAATTTGACGAAGAATTTCAGAGGAAGCAAAGCTATTTTTATATCTCCGACAATTTTATATTTAAGACGATTTTTTCATGGGAATGCATCTCAGCATGCATCATGTGTGTCATGACCTCAAATTAAAACAGAGATTATTATTATTATTTTTTTATAATCTTTTTGTAAGATAAGATCTTATTCTCTTGCTTACAATTTTATAATTTGTTCATCACAAATATAGAGTATGTTATGTTTGGAATTATGTATTTAAACGTTAAATAATTATCACCGACAGAACACATATCTAACATTTAAGTTGACCATTTGCACGGAAATATACTGACTTCCGGTGAACACTTTTGGTTCAACTGCTTTACCTGTAGTTATTGATATTATATAAGATTTAACT
This sequence comes from Ecdyonurus torrentis, assembly GCA_949318235.1. Classification (NCBI taxonomy): domain Eukaryota; kingdom Metazoa; phylum Arthropoda; class Insecta; order Ephemeroptera; family Heptageniidae; genus Ecdyonurus; species Ecdyonurus torrentis. Next base: position 54,209,802 of record OX439127.1, read on the forward strand.
TTGTACAAACAATGCGATATAAAATTTTAATTTACTGCCTTATATAACAAAACATTGCGATAATATGAAGTATTACATTAATTAAAAGTCTTCATATCATTGCATGGTATTGCCATAAAACACTGAATAGAGTACAATTTTATATCACAGTGACTGTATCCTAATAAAGTTGGTCCCTAAAGATTGCATTATCATAACGTAAGTGTTTTCTCAGTGCAGATAATTTATTTGCTTACTTATAATCAAAGATAAAAATAGCAAAAGTTACCGTTATAATAATTAAGAAGCAATTATTATTGTTTGGGCGGATACATGGATGGATGCAGATTACTTTTTCTTGCTGTTGTAGTAAGATATAATTGCGTGACCAAATAATACAAAAGCCATTAAAATAACACACATGTAATCATAAACCTAAATAGCTCCCCTTTAATGAAATAAAACAATTTTAACGATTCACAAAGCAAGTGGGCCTTATTACACAATAAATATAAAAAGAGTCGTAAAAAAATTCTTCCCTTCATTGCTTATATATAAAATTTATAATCTTGTTATTAGATTTTTAATTTATTTCAATTTTCAAACCTAAAGTTTAATTTAATTTTATTTCATATGCAATAACTATTCATGGAATTCCATATCGCTATTTTAATTTGTTTCAGTGTGTAACATTCATGTCCGACATTGTTTGATTTTTGTAATGCATGATTAGTCGTCTCTCTCTCTCTCTCTCTCTCTCTCTCTCTCTCTCTCTCTCTCTCTCCTCTCTCTCTCTCTCTCTCTCTCTCTCTCTCTCTCTCTCTCTCTCTCTCTCTCTCTCTCTCTCTCTCTAACGTTTATAAAACTGGCTAAATTAAATTTCAATATTTTATATGTGACAATCAAAAGTACAACGTATAATTTAATTACGCGACATTTTGAAACAGGTGCGATAGAGGATATCCTATATATGTGAAGTTACGTATCGTGATAAAAGTGTCACGAATTACGTGATGTCCATTACACACATGCTTCTTAATAACTAAATAAAGGTGACGTAATAAGTACACGCCATCATAAACCACGACACATACGAAAAGACCGTTGCTTTTCAATACTCTATGTCCATTTATTCTCATCATTCAAATTTATTATGCATCAAAATTTCTGTACACGTAATTTATTTAATGCTCTCTCTCTCTCTCTCTCTCGATATTCATACTGTCATTATCAATTTAATTTAATACATTTATGATCCTAATGCGACCTATCAAATTAAAGATTATAAACGAGTATCGTAATAAAAGTTATAATTTTGAAAATCATGATGTATCAGTGCCATAAATGAAAATAACTGTCATGTAATTACTGTAGTACGTAAAAAAAAGAAACTTTAAAATGCGTTCCTCATAGATCGCCCACATAGAGTGAACCATAGATTTATGACCGAAATTATGTATTATTAAAGCTGATTTTATATAAAATAAATCCTTGTACAGTAAAAATTAACGTGTTGTTAGTCATACTTATAAGTTATAAAAAACAGTAAGTTATAATAACAATATTTAATGAAGGAAGTCAAAACTTTTGCGGAAAAAAAAATCAAGTATTGGCTATAGCTAACGAAGAAATGAATGTGCCATCAGCTGACTGCAGAGGAATAGCGAAATCAAAATCATATTAACCAAAGCCAAATACCAGACTGAAAATGTATATAAATATAGTTACATCTATAAAATTTTGAATATAAGTACAAAAAGATTGTTTTCTGTTTTAAGAAAAACAAATAAAAAGTAACTTGGCCTTATGATAATATAACCCCAGGTCATAACCCCTATAAAAAGATAGTTCACAAGCAAAGCATGTATTTTTCTGTATTGACTGGTGTCATTCTTTCAAAATTTCGGGTGTGAGATAATTATCTCAACTTCTAAAAATATCATTCCAGTGACTTTATTATTAATGGAGTTTACTTTGATAAGTGAATCGGTACATTTTGACGGCAAGAGCAATTCCAATATTCCACTTCAGTCGCACCTGTGTTGTACTGACACATTACTATGTACAACTATGAAACTTTGCAAGTTAGCCTGGATTCTGATACAACATAACGGACTTTGTGTTAAGTCACCCATATTTCTCTTACCTTCTTGACTTAATTGACTCGTATTATATTTTGATATAATTTGATTCAATTGTAAAAATATTAGTTTTGTATTGTACGTATTTATATAATTAATACTTGGGCAAATTATTATTTATATCATGTATGGACGTTAAGTTTTCACATGATGAATCAATTTTATAAATTTCATGTTAATTGGACTGTAAAATACGTTTCAGTAGGAAAAAAAATCTATAGCGACTAAGTGGGGGGGGGGGGGGGGGTGAGGACAAAATACGTTAAATTGGTTACACCGTTAAGTGAGGGTGTAAAATATTCATCAAATACCCATTACATTAAAGGTATTAAAATAAATGGCGGTGCAGAAAATTTCTCTTGCTCGAGGAGGGTCTTAGTAACTTTTACCACACAAGTGATGACTAGAATATTAAAATCAAGCAATGCTGCCTCCAAAAAAAAAAAAAAAAAAAAAAAACTCTTAACTAACTTAACTGCTTTCAGTTTTTCTTCAGCGTTATATTCTCGCCGAGTTCCTCAAATATTGATGTACAATAGTTTTAATGAAAGCTTAAGCTAGGTGCATAATCCATTACTAGTTGTCATCTTTATCTTTAAGCTTATAAGCTTTTGTAAGGAACTTACTTGAAACTTTTATACAATATCATATTTTAATATTTTCAAAGCAAATTTAATTTCATGTGTTATAAAATTTTAAAGTGTAGCATATTATTTCTGCTAGATTCATTATAAATATATTTATTATAATTTTATATTTATATATAATTTATTATAATGAAATAAAGTATAATAATTCTTATAAAGAAATTAATATTATTTTTATACTTTTCGTAAGTGGGACGTTATTATTATTATTCTATTGTTTGCTTTTTTTGTGAAGATATAAAAAGATCAATAATCAAACACACTTTCTGTCATGATAAAAACGTGAAATTTTGTTTTCTTTAGTTTTAAAGCTTATACTGTACACAATAACAACTCCAGTAGGCAGGGAAAAACAAGCAACAACAAAATTGAATTATATTATTTGTCTTAAAATTAGGAAAACGCTCAATATTAGAGTGTTTCTTTTTCATGTATATATATATTTTTTTCTTTATTAAATTAATCTCCTTTGATAAAATTTGTATAGACATCCATTATCTTCATCAGCTTGTAACCTCTTTTATCAGGGAACGTACATTGAACGGAAAACTCCACAAAATCTATAAAAATAATTTAGGAGAGTGCAGCACTCCATTTTGTTCCCCTTCTTGTAATTGTCTCACATCACACATCACATAAGTGACTTTTAAACAAGTTTAAACTGTATGTGTATAATCAACACTATAAAAATGTGTAATTAAAAATTATATTCTACTCAAAGTTTATTACATAAAAAATTTATTTTCATTTATAAAAAAGTGTCAAATTTGAGGAGCAACACAATAAATTATTTAGTAAATAAATAAATATAAAAGAAAATATATATTTATTGCAAAAACATATATATAGGAATAGCTGCAGTCAGGGAAAATAGTTTATCTCTGAATCAATACATTAAAGCCAGCATATAGTACGAAATAAGAACATAAAATTATATTGACTATTTTCGGCCCAAAACGCATTTATTCAAAGTTTGACCATTCTGTAAAACACATTGCTATTAATTTTATTATTAATTCAGTTGTTAGAACATGAAATATTATGATTTATGGTGTTGTAGAACAATCCAGTTCTACCAAAAGATTGACTTTTCTCTGCCCCCCTCCCCCCCCTCCCCCCCTTTTTTTTTTTTTTTTTTTTTTTCCTTTTACAAATTGTAAAGGTATCCTATGTTACATTACATGAGGCGTGAATTTAAAATATTGCCGCCACTCGAGCATGTAGAAAATAATGAGACCAGCGTATGTTTGCATGAAAATTTCTGAGCAACAATTTTACACTATTTGTAGCAGTTAACATTTCACTCTACTACACCATGAAAACATTTAAGTATTGAACGTACAATTAACGTCTGTCATCTCAAGTTGGAACAATATAAACAAATGGACCCATTCATATGGTTTTACATCTGACAGGTAAAAGCTGATAACTCCCAGCAGCTAGCTATCCGGAAAAGAAAAAAGAAAAAAAAAGTGCTAAATCTTAGTAAATAAACATACCAAATCAAATTTACATCCCATACTTTAAGTAGTTGTAATACAATCTTTAAGTTAACTAATATTTACCACAGCAGTTGCTACGTTGTCAGTATCAGTACAATTATAACTGCAAATGAAGCAGGTATCTAGGTAGGGCACCAAACGTTAGCTGGATGTCGATACTAGATATTAATTAACCTGCTTTGGTCCTCAAATGAATTGATGCTATATAGATATGTGTACTCTCGGTGTACCAGTTTTTGTGTTAATTAATTTTTGTACACACAAATGATTCGTTTAGTCGTGGGTATATAATTGTTATGCTTTTCAACCATATTTTCAACTGTTACAAAATCAAATATTTTCTTTTGATCATATTACATTTTGACGTTTGAATTTACATTTCCATTTTTTTACGTTATCTTATATATATATATATATATATATATATATATATATATATATATATATATATATATATATATATATATATATATATATATATATATATATATATATATATATATATATATATATATATATATATATATATATATATATATATATATATATATATATATATATATATATATATATATATATATATATATATATATATATATATATATATATATATATATATATATATATATATATAAATTGTCGAAAAACTGTTTCATAATTAAGTTATAAAACAAAACGAGTAATTTATAATAATTTTAAAAACATGGGAATATAAAACATATTTGACATTATTTTAATATTCAGGCTTTTAAGCCTAATAAATAAAACAAATAAAATTATTTTAGATGGGCAGTCAAAATAATTTTTAAAACTCATTGCTGCATGATTATTATTGGTTGTTCAAAATTTCAAAATTATACTCTCTCTTTTATTTGAACGATCAGCCTGTATACTACAACCCTGTAACCATGAGGTTGTATTATTTTATATAAATAATTTTTAATTGAAAATGTAAAATAACAAAGGATCTATCAAATGTATGCAAAAATTAATTGTAGTGCCAGAAACATGGTATTATGATTTCATTGTCATCATCACTTTTTTAACATACTTGTTTATTCGTTCCTAAATATTAATATTTTGTTGTATTGTGTTACAGAGAGTTAAATGAACTTCAAAAACCAACGTCTGGCAATCCTCACATTCTTCGTTTCTTCCGCTACATGAAGGCTGCCAAGGATGGCCAAGATGGTAACGATTGTGACACAGTTTATGCGACATGTCGTGCTCGAGAACTCCAGTCCAGCGGCGGCAAGGCAGGCGAGGGTGGAATCTTAAGTGCTGCAAGTCCACCTATGGTTAAAACATACAATGAGATTAATAAATTGGTACAAGCTCGTAGATTGGCGAAACAATTGGCAGAGGCTGAAGCGAGCACACCAAGCTCAGCATGAAGAAAATGTTGCGAGGGAGGCATGAGAGAGTTGGTCTCGGATCAAAAGAACAAGTAATTATTGTAGTTTTAGCAAACAAAAAATGTGCCAATCATATATTTCGTGGAATATTAATAAATTTATTATCAATCAAACTTTTATAAATATTTTATAGTTTATTTTTATAATTATTTTTTTGTCGTATCACTTTTGCTCAATCTAAATAATAACTATAGAATACAAAAAAATAAATTTATAATTTGGTCTGGAAAATACTAACCATAGTAATCATGTCAAACTTAATGTATAATTTTGACTTTGTATAATTATGGAATACCTTATTTATATTGTTTATTTATAGTTTAATCCAAAGAGTTCAATATTTTCAGTTTAGTGTATAATATACCAAAATTATTAGTATCATTAATTTGTTTTAGTTGATGCTTTAAAGTTATTTTAGTTGTTAAAACTCGTATAAGCTTAAGGTTTCTATTTAGCCACAATCAATGACGCAGAAGATTTCGTATCAAATATAAACTTTATAATTAGAACATTTTATATGAAGGCTTGAGGGGGGGAGGGTTAAATAAACTAGGGTTAAAAAGTAGTGCAAATGACAGACAAAATACCGTTTATTAAGAGGTTATACAGAATATACGTAGTAAGTTATGTAATGTTTTAACCAGAAGTGAAATTTATCTAAGAGACAGAGCTTCTATTATTATATAAATGCGTAAAGCTGATTTAATACGTAATCTTATATCATACGCAAGGTATTACGTGATTTGCAGTAGGATTCCCCAGGTTAAGCATAAGGAAAATCCCAATAATAATTGTGATGTCATTCAGGATCTACTCTCTCTGTCTCTCTCTCTCTCTCTCTCAAGCTCGGCGTTTAACAAGAGAGTGTAAGCAAGCCAAGCATGCCACTGACTCGCTGCCTTCAAACTGGGTCAAGCTAATACATTCGTGGACCGTATTCTTTTGTTGTTGTTTTAAGAAATTCAATCAGGATGTAGAATTATCATGTCTTTATTTATTTCCTTATGTCTTATAATTTTTTTTTGTGCATTGTTACTTTTCGATCAATTTATGTAGTAAGTAGGAAATTTATTATGGATTAAGAATAAAACTGTTCTTTAATCATACAGAAAAAATAAGAATAAATCAAAATAAAATAGTTGAATGTATGATTTTATTTATATACAGGTATTATACAGAGAATCTTAATACGTCATTGAAATTTTATTCAATGGCTGAAATTGAAGATGGCACAATGTGCAAATTTATTATATTATGAATAAATTACCTTGTGAATAAGTCTCAACTATTTTGAAAACACCGTTTAATGAGTCTGCCATAAATTGCTCACATAACTTAAGTTTTCGCAAAACGAATGAAGATAATACAGTATTTGAAAATATGCAACTGACGGAATAAAGTGAGAATATTTCTCAAAATTTTATTGCATAGATTTGATATTAATATTGTTTTGCACATATTGTAGCGAAGAAGTATCCAAGACATATGAACCACAATCTTTTATTCTCATGTGAAAAAATAAAATTTTAAAAATGTGACCGTTGTTGTTTTATTTATTTTCTGTTATTTAATACAGTTTTGTCATTGAAATAAAAGATTGCGGTTCCTAACTTATTTTTTAATATAAACAAAAATGTATAAAAAGAATATGTATTTATTTTGAAATTGTTAAATACTAACTTATTTATTTATTTATTTATTATTTATTTATTTATCAATAAATTATTTTTAAAATTATGATCCACGTTATAATTTCTCTCCAAACCTGAACTTGAATTGGCTTTCCTAAGATTGATAATATTTCTATATTTGTATCGACAAACATCAAGCAATACAACGTTTGTAATAAGCTGGCAATGAATGTAAAAGCTGCTTCTGCACATTTCAATCGAAAGTCGCGCACTTGATCTCTCCAATGCCAAGTCTTGAAATCTGTACCACAACTTTTTATTTATTCATTTACGCTTTTTGATTTTGCTTTTCAATTCCTAAACAAACATTGTTTATTTTAATTTCAATACTAATACTAAAACATTTAGCAAAAAAAAAAAAAAAAAAAAAAAAAAAGGAACTAGAATAACTTTTGTTAAAATTTTGTTATTTAAAACCATGATAACTGTTTAAAATGTAATTATGCATGTTAAGTTAACCAAATTAGAGAACAAGAAAAAAATAAGAAAACAGTGAAGATTATTTAAACTATATATAAAAAAATATAAGAGAAACATTTTTAAAAATGTTACTTTTTGCTATTTGTATAAACCAACAAAATTTGTTATCTTAATATGGAATTAATATGATGACAAAAATATCGATTAGTTTTTTTCCTTTTTATGCAAAGGTGCTTTGATTTTTTTTTTTTTTTTTTTTTTTTATCTTGATCTTTTTAATAAAATTAAAGCTCTAAAAATTTGAATACTAAGACCTTACTCTGAATAGGATATAAAATAGAATGGTAAACCTTTGAATGGGTGAATATCTTGGACTCTATCTAGCTGGATTAAATTGGGTTTTTTTTTCCATCCCTTTCTTTTTTGTTATTGCGGACATGCATGAGTAAGGTTCAAATATAATAGTTTTGAAACGGAAATACAAAGAAATGGTTTTTCATTTAGCAAGAGAAATATAAAAGAACATACAGATAATAATATGTAATATATGTAATACCCAATATGTACATATATTTATATAATATATTATGTTGAATTTTAGAAGAGCAATCTAATATTTACCCCTTCAACATACATTAACGTTAAGTGCTTTTATTATTATTTTCTTCTCTTATTTTCTATAAAAACATTAATGGGTTAGTTTTCTTCATGGACATTTAATTCCAAAGATACTGTTTTCTTGCTATATCTATAAAATATAAGTTTTAATTTTCAATGTTGTGTTTTTTTGTTTCATCAAATAAGCTTCCACGTCCACAATTGCTACACAACAAAGTAGGCAATTCATGCAATATTTTACTTGTTCATTAAATCTGTATTGTATGTTACGCTGAGGTGTGAATCATCTGACAGAAAATGTCGTGTCTTGAATGACCGGTATAATCCTCATGAACACGAGAGAAAACGAGAGTAGAGAAAGTATATACGTTTGACTGCAGAGTCAATAGTATTTGTTTGCACCTTTGGTGTGTGGGGTGCATTGCAACTCGTTCTATTATTATTTAAAGAAAGTACTAACAAGTATTCACTCTTATAGAAACTTTAATATTATAAAGTAAAGCATAAACATCGATTATTAAGTAGGAGTAAATGAATGTAAAAAGTAAAACAATCAACTTTGACACTGATGTTCTCTCACCCTGCACTTGAATTTTAATTTATATTTATATCGATATTTTAAACACTTGACTTAAAAAAGAGGTTTATAATACTCTCACTTTGTGAAATAAAATATATTGAAAACTGAATCTTTTTTGATGAATAGCTTCGTGAAAATGAAACTATAAAACTATGACTCACGTTCAAATGAATAAAAACTACTTTCCACTATTTTTTTTTTTTTTATTATTATTTATTATTTTTTTTTTACCGGCAGTTAAAGATATGAAATAAATTAATGATATTTTAATTTCAGTTTCTCATATAGCATTATATCCTGAATTTTAAATTTTATTCATCATGCTATTCTTTAGAGCTTCGACAAAGAAGTCACATACAATCACAGCAGTCGTGTTGGTCAATATTCTATTAAAGTATAACCTCGTTTTAATCTAATTATTATATTTAGTTTATAGTTTCAAATATTGAATGCAAATCAATATATATATATATATATATATATATATATATATATATATATATATATATATATATATATATATATATATATATATATATATATATATAATATATATATATATATGTTGTAACAATTGAATTTCGTATATATATATATATATACGTATGTATGTATATATATTTATATATATATATACATACATACATAATACACAAAACATAGTACGCACTTGCACATCAATATAAGAATTTGGAATTTGTGAATTATCGGGATGAAAAAACAATCATAAAAACTCATTCTAAATAATTTTTACATATTAGATTATCTGAAAGAATGTGTTATTATTTTCAATCCCTGTATCGATGGCTCATTATAATATGATACTGTAATTTGTATTCAGTATAACAGAATGAAGAATGTGTAGCACCTGATTTAGTGTTTGTATAAGTAAATCAAAATAAGGTTTCAATAAAAAAACTAAGTAATGTATAGGATATTCAATTATTCAATAAGGAAGCTACTCGAAGGAGTATTATATTATAATCTAGTTGCAAACATTAATTCAAAAGCCTTGAACGTAGATGTAGTATGAATAAAACTTTAGCATTAAAAAAAAAAAAAAAAAAAAATCCAAGTAACTATATAGAAATTTGTAACTCGAGCTTATGTAAAGCTTGCTGTGCAAGTTGTGTTGTCTATTCCGACCGCTGATATGTTAAAGTCAAGAAGTACATACATACACACTGTATAATTTTGTAACAAGAGCACCATGTAACAAAGCCCAAAAAAAAAAAAGAAAAAAAAAAAAGACCTTCATCTACGCATTATTATAATATTATATAATTTTACAGCAATAAGTTCCAGGATCCTCTTTTATTAATACTAATTGTTCATTAGTTAATAACATATAGCACGATCAATTAATTTTGTATCTAATTTAACAAGATCGTGAGAAAAGTTCTTTCTTTCCTTTTTTTTTTTTAATTTTTTTTTTAAGATAAAAACAAAGTTACATGTACGTTTACACTTCGACAAAAATAGCTTTCAATTTTCATAAAATATTTTATCACTCCAAAAATCAAAAATGTTATTTTCTTGAAAGCTTTGTTACGAACTTAATATTTTATTTATAGCTAAGCCATTTTCCTTTGGGACAAAATAAAAGTTGCGAGATGATAGGAGTGAGTTAAAACAGGACATGGCTTATCCATTTCATATTTTGCGAACTAAAATACAATCCTTGTCTTAAACCCACAGAGCAAACATGATAATGATAATGAAAGGTGCTGAAAACAACAACACTTAGCATAATGGTTAATGGGGTTTATAATATATATATTCTACATTTCTTTCTATACCACTATTTTGTCAGTGAAAAATAATAAAATTTACACTTCAATTTTATGTAAACAGATCCTGTGGTTAACAAAACTTTCTGTAATGTAAATTGATAGAATTTTTGTGTGATGTTGTAGTTCATGGGTCGACCTTTACATGCACTGCATATCCTGTATTTTATGGAAACATGCTTCTAATCTTTAATATGTAGGCCCCCCTATGAGTTTTTTTAACACCACTTTCAGTGATGTGGGAGGCACACACTGCACGCACCAAGTAAATCCGGTGATCAAGATAAATGCTGCTTGTCACCACCTTACTTTGTGGCTATTCGGCTTGAAGGCTATAATTTGATGTTTATTGGAGACTTACATCTTGCTACCACCTTTGAGGTGATGTTCTCTATTGAGTGTAGTAGGATGCAAGGATGTATAAATATCATTACTTCTCTTGTTTCTTCTATCCATAACACTAACAATGGACTCTTACTAGCTGGCTCATTGTGATTATTTTACTTTTTGTCAAAATCATGATGATGCAATATTTAAATTGAATGAAAAAAAAAAAAAAAAAAAAAAAAAAAAAAAACTGACCCCGCCAATTCCTTATCAAGGAATCCTACAACAACTTTCCCGTCATTTACCTTCACAATCCAAGAAAACTACATTGAAATAATAATCTTAATTTTTCGGAACCCCTTTTTAGTTGAATGTAATGCCATGGAACTTGAAGTTAATAAAATAATAATATTAGATAGATAGATAATAATTGTTATTGAGGCCACAAAAGGTACAAAACCCACTGAAGTGGTCCTCTGATATTCTTGCTGTCAGAGGTTTATAGTTTGACACTTTTTATTACATAGTTTTAAAAACGATAGCTAAAGGAGAGTACATCACAATTATATAAACAAAATATTAAGTTTCAACTCATAACAGCAATTGTTTTCTGATATTTTATAGAATTCAAGATAACATAATTAATTATTATAATGATAAGGTGATATACTTAGATCAAACAATACTAATAAGTGATTATAGAATAATATGTTATTAATTTATCAAAATAACAATTATAATCGCAGCATTTTAATGAGAATAATAACAATTAAATTATGCATATCATAGCATAATAAATTGAAATTTTTTTATTATAATACAACACATTTAATATTAACATTTAATTATAAATTAAAATACAAGTTACTTATTATTAATAATTGAATGAAAGTGATTTAATTTCTTTCTTAAATACATTCAATGATTTATTATATAAAGAATCTGGAAGATCATTCCATAGTTTGGCACCAAGTACTGAAAATGACTTATCATATTATACCACTACGAGATTTGGGTGGTAGTAAAAAAAGATCATGAGTTAATATTAATAATGATGATAAACAGTTTTTAGTATACAGATACCATATTATAAGTTATACAACATTCACTTAGGTAGCCTGCTGACATGCATTTACAAATTTAAATCATTCGAGTAATAACTAACGTAATAACTAACGTATATCATAGAAGCAGTTTACATAATGTATTATTTTAAATAAAAGATGATATAATTTCACAAAATATATTATAAATCTTTAATATTTATTTTATGTTATTTGTGCACTCATTGTTGAAAGGGGGTATACAGTATGTTTAAAAATGTTTGATATGATTAAGAAGTGCATTATATAAAAGCGGTATACAATTCAGATGCATTAAGTGCTTGATATTTGACTTTTTAAAATAATTTAAAATCTTTCATTCAATGTAAAACCCTTATCCTCAATAGGGCAGTGAGTGGAAAAGTGGTATTAGAGTTAAATTGTATATATTCTTCAAAATATATATACCAGTCTAAAATTTAAACATTACCTTAAACAAACAAACCTTAATATTATATATATATATATATATATATATATATATATATATATATATATATATATATATATATATATATATATATATATATATATATATATATATATACATATACATATACATATACATATACATATATATATATATATATATATATATATATATATATATATATATATATATACATACATATACACACATATATATATATATATATATATATATATATATATATATATATATATATATATATATATATATATATATATATATATATATATATATATATATACATATCTTGCTGGGATTAAAGATATTAGTTTTATGAAATATCGAATGATTATTAGATAATTATTTTTGTTTCATAATTAATTTAGCTAACCTAAAAACTCTTGGGACTTCCAGTAATATTTCATAATATCTAAATTTACTATAAAAACTATGATTATTATAATGTAACTAAAAACTCCTTTTTTTTTTAATATAAGCATGAATCATGTTGTAAAGGTAGTGTTTGTATACAAAATTTATTATTTGAGCATTGGGGGACGGATGCATCAGTATCTTGAACCCAAGTGTGTGGGTGTCCTTCTTCAGTGAAAGTTAAATCTAATCAAAAGCAAAAAGTACTTTCTTTAACAAGCAAACCAAAAAAAAAAAAAAAAAAAAAGTCCTCTCCCTTTTTTTCCAATCTGGTATTCCCCTCTTTGCACCATCAGTCGGTAAGTTAGGCATTATAGTGAACCCCCCAACAATCTCGGAGAAAGTGGAGCTCAATATAAAAGCGTTCCGACGAGAGCATAGCCCGTATTGCAACCTAACAACTATAGGTACTATACGTATATGTATAGTACCTCCTTACTTCACTAGCGGTCTTATGAAGTCGTGCTTACTGTCTTGATCGCTTCTTCAAGAGTGTTACGTGAATGTGAATAAGTGTTTTGTTAACATCGACTCTGCTGCCATCTATCAAATAACGGGACCTTTTTGCGCTGGTAGTTTAGTTTTAAACCATCACAACAAAAGGAACATCAGTAACTTTAACCTGAGTTTTAATTATTAAATATTTAATAAACAAGTGACAGTTTCATACGTAACAAGATCATGGGTAAAGCTACTCACTTATTAATTATTGTAGCTATATTGGTAGCTTTAGGATATGGTGATGAAGGACCAAAATGGAAAATTGCATCGGAAAATAACAATAGTGGTGTCCCATCATCAGCTCCAACAGAAGGGAGGTCAATTCGTGGAGGAGATGCACCACCATCATTTCATCAAGATGGAAGAAAGGGTAAAGATTTATTAGACTTGATAGGCTTTGGTACCGGTCCTAATGTGGATCCATATCTTGCAAGTACCAATGCAGCGTGTTTAAATGGTGATTTAGCGGAGTGTTTTAAATCACGTGCTCTTGCATCAATGGATGATTTTTTTCAACAAGAAGCATATCAGTTTGGTGAACATGCAAAAATTGTTCGTTTAAGACGTTGGAGAGAGGAAGAGCAAGCCCGAGCAAGGGGTGAACGAGCTTATGAATTTTCATCTGTACCACGTGCTGGGGAGAGCGACTGGGACCAGTTTGCCAGTTTTATCATGCGAAAAGCTGAAACATTTATTAAATCCACTGCTTTTGAAATTAACGTCCCTAATGAATTATTAGGACAAGAGGAAGGAAGATATGCACCACGTTTCATTGATGAAATTGCATCGGAAATTGACATTCTAGAGGACAAGACCGAGAGTTCATTCTGTAAGTTTAAAAATATTTTATACTACATAGCTTTTTATTTATGGTATTATGCCGGTAGGTCATGCTGTTCAGAGGAAGGCAGTCAGTCAGTCAGTCAGCCATCCTACTCATGCATGCTAGCACGCAGTCCTCAGGTCATGGCCATTTTACGTAAAGGCCGTTCTTCCTTACACACACCGGCATTTGGAAAAAAAAAATCAAGTCTGCCGTCTTTAAAAAAAAAAACTCCCTTTACGTCATATATAAACACTTCTTTCTATCTAATTAGCCAGTAATTATAACAGTAATTTATTATATTTATTAATTACACCACTATTTTATTCATACTAAACATGTTCTAATTTGTTTCTTGATAATAAATTTCTCAGATAATAAACATTATAAGCCGTATTGTCTCAAAAAGAATGTCAGAAAATTAATCAGGTTGAGCTAATTTCTCTTTACATTTGTATTTCATTCTCACATATTCGTGAATCGATTTTATTTTCGAATGTAAATAAAAGGATTGTTTCATTTTGTTAAATAATATATCAAGTATACTATCCTTTTTTATATTTGTGTTAATAAATGGGTACATAAGTTATCATCAGTGTTCTAATTAATCCGCGTGCGTTAGGGTTGTTTGTTTTATGGTTTGTATTACCATTCATTAGCATTAGTTGAAATAATTGTTAACTTTATTTTATAATATAATAACTATTTAATTCTAATATATATATATACATATACATATATATATATATATATATATATATATATATATATATATATATATATATATATATATATATATATATATATATATATATATATATATATATATATATAATTATTCCAATAAATACTAGTATATTACAATATTACAAAAAGTTTTCATGACCAATAAACACGAACTTATGGCAACGGCATCAATTTAATTAAGCCTTTATTATTGTAATTCTCGCCTTTGTTTTCATTTTGAATTACAAAGTTTGTTTCTAACTAAGTTACTAAACTTAATAAGAAAATAACGTCTTACGTGACTTAACTATTTTCGTTTGTCTCGTTTTCAACATCAAATAAAAGTCATCAAATAATTCAGCGAGCTCCAATTCTCCTACATTTTATTTTATTTTTGTAATATATTATTCTGATGGCTTGTTCACACTATGTAATATTTTCATTTTATATTGCTTCGTAACGAGCATTATTGCATGCACTTAAGTTTATAGCATATTGAAAACATTGCACCGTGTGGACGGTTTACGTATCAAAATTTAGTTCATCGTAAGAAATCACTTCATATTCAACAATTTTTTTTATATAATATAGTTATTGCTATCATAACACGAATATAAAAGATGTGGTAAACATACGTATGTAATGAAGATAGATATACCGTAAAAGTAGAAGTTTTACAAGTTGGTGGAGATTAGTTCATACATCCAAATATACACTTGTAGTTGGAGCAAAACAAAATGCTAACTACCCGCACTTTTGGTTTGTTTTACTTTCTTTTCACGTCAGGCAAGCAATCAACCAAGTTTTCTCATTTTTGTATCACTCACAATCCCCCAATGTCAAAAAAACTTTCTACCTCACTTATATATTTATTAATTTATTTTTAATCCCACGTCCTATCCTACCCTCATAACATTTCATGAAAAGAAAAAAACAAATTAATTTACAACCACAAAAACATGAATTTATTATTTCATTTTAGCATGCACAAATTTTTATTATATTATTTCAATTGTATGTGTACGTACTTGTTTATATTAATAATAAATTTGATCGTTTGCTTTTTCAACTGTAAAAAATTACATGCGTGATATTGTAATAAAATAAAATTAAATAATAAAAAAAGAGCTTTATATTTTCCAACAAAGTTATAATGAAATTATATCGTTAATGTTTGTAATTTTAAAATAATATTTAGAATAATTATCACTCAAAATAATTTTAACAAACAATAGAAAGTAATTATAAAACAGAATGAAACTTGAAATTATATTTCTCTGTAGTGTATTATAATGAAGAACAGAGAAAAATTATGCAATAACGTTCTTGTGTACTATGAACTTTCTTGAAGAAAAATAGTTAAATGTGTTGTACATTCATAGAAATAATGATATTCATAGAGGATAAAATGTTAATTATCTAATGTTTGTTACAGCTCGTACTCGTCTGAAGAAACTTTTCATCCCTCTGCTGATTATTCTCAAGTTATTCAAGTTGAAGCTCTTACTATTCCTGCCTTTCATCTTGGGAATTGCATCCTTTAAGAAGATTCTTGGTTTCCTCGCTTTAGTCATCCCTGGTCTTATTGGATTCTTTAAATTATGTAAACCTGATTTACATGGTGGTTACGGCAGTTTTGGTCATAGCAATTACTATGGACAACCACCCATTGCTTCTCACTATTCTCCCTACAGTGGATATGGTGCAGGACCCTATTATCGGGATAATAATCAAGCTTCTTCAGCACCAGTTGCTTCAGCTCCAGTAGCCTTCAGAGACCCTGATGACCACAGAGATGCACAACAACTTGCTTATCAGGGATATTCTCAATCACAGTATAATTAAAAAAAAAAAAAGTATCACCTAAGAAATCATGAAAGTTATTTATAAAAAAATACTGTTACCTGTGAAAAGCCTCTATGTAAATTTATATATTAATACCATATTAGAAAAATAATGTTTTTTTCCTAAAGATGGCTTTAAAATATTTATATATTGTGTATATTTTTGTACTGTAGAAACAAAAAATGTTATTTTATAAATTTTGAGTTGATGAAAAAAATTGCGTTGATTTTTAATAATAGAATTTTAATGTGTTTTGTCTGGTCATTATGCCATGTATTTATTTTCATGACTATATGTGTAGGGATACTATTGTTTGTATATTCTTTTATAACTTTTCTATTGTTTTAATGTTACTGCTGCCTGTTTGTATTTAAATTTAAAACTACCAGACAATAGGATATAAAATACAGTATGTATGTATATTTAAAACAACAATATATTATGTAAACATATAAAAAATAATAAATAATGTTTTTTTCATATAAGATTTTTTTGAAAAAAAAACACACACATATATATATATATATATATATATATATATATATATATATATATATATATATATATATATATATATATATATATATATATATATAATATGGACATACAGCACAAAACAGAAGTTTCCTCAGAAGTTTTACAATTCACATCAAAACTGAAATTAATAGTATTTTTAAATATATTAAAAACAAAAAAATAAATAAAAAAAAAAAAAAAACCTGAGATATATTTACCTTGCTTACAAATGTCAAATATTAAATGTCTTATTTTATATCGTAGAAAAAAATGGTGCTGTAACGTAATTTTAGTGCAGATTAATGGAAATGTGACGTTTCTACGTTCTATTCACACATATAATCTGAAGTTAACGTCTGAATAAACAAACTTCTCATCTTTTTTCCACAATATCTGCACTTTGCTTAGGTCACGTAATATCTCAATTATTTGTTATATTTTGAGGCTTCATTTTTCCTCTACTTTACAAACTTTATGGAAATAAAAGGGATTTTTTTTTATATTATCAACTCCATAATTATATTTTCGGTAACAACTTCAAATTTTTTTCCCATAAGAAACAGATTCAAAACATCATCAATTTTGAATCTCATGCCATTATACTGAATTACAAAATAATAGTATTGATGTAATTAGTTTATTGAATTATATGCTTTATTGATTTCGTTCTGGTCAACATTAGCTGTCATATAATTTATTTAGTTGAAAAATGATTTTTGAATTGACTATAGAAATAGAATATAGTATATTATAGTATACATGGTAAAGAGAGACGATTTTTTTTCCTATATAATAAAATGTTTCAAGTAATATTTTAGTTCTTTGTGTCCATTTTAAATTGATTACATATTCCCTTTGCGTTTCACCAGAGCGAATATGTGAATTTCATTACAAGTTATTGTAAATTTGGATTGAACAAAATTTTTTGTTTCATCAAGCAAAAGAGAAGTCAGCAATAAAGAAAATAAATGTAGCAAGAAAGATACGTATATAGAGGTTGATTTTCTTGTATGCTTATATGTTTGGGAAATATTCGTTTTTCCACTCGATTCTTTTTCGTTTTACAGCAAACAATGCTACTGACTTACAGTATATACAGTGTGTTTAGAATGAAAAAAAAAAAAAGTTTTGTTATGTATCTCATCATTAGTCATGGTGCTCCTTATTCTTTATTTACATTCTTTACGTCTCATACATTTGTGCATCAATATATCATAATTATCACGTTATAAAGTATTTTTGAGCTGCATTTTATTTTGTTGTTTTGTCTATGCAAAACATTAAGTTTTCTTACAATTTTTAATGTTAATGGTGTTTGCAGTAAAGGAAATGCAAGTAGTTTAAAAAGTATTCTACATTAACATATTGTGTCTAAAGAAAAGTTATAAATGTACTAAATTTGTGATAAAAATGTTTACATTTTTTATTTTACACCCTAAAAATGTTTTAGGTTGTCAAAAGCTGACGTGCAAGCAAACAACGCATTTAAAATATATTTATGTTATTTGCTGGCTTTGTTTAGTTTTGTTTTTTTAAATGTGCTATTAATTTTTGTTATACTTTCTTTTGTGGTCCTATATGTAAGTGAAAAATGTTATAGATTATATATCAACAACACAATTACTATGGTGGTGCCAAAAATAATAAATAGCACACTGAAAAAAAGAAATCTCATAAATTATTGTACACAATTGTTACGCTTGTATAGGAGAATTTTCTATACGTTGTTGGGAGTTTCATGAGTTACTATGTTGCAGAACAGAGCAATACTTTTGCAATCAAGTCATACTTCTGTAATGGTGCCAAGTAACTTTGCTGTGCAGCATAATTGAGATGATATAGTTAATACTTCAAGTCTTTTTTCCGTGTGAATACGATATATAGTCTAAATCGAAAATTTCTTTGTCTGGATTAAATGAAAGCTTATATTGAATTCAATTATTTTAATAAAAATAGTAATAAAATGATGTGTGTTGAAAATGCTATTTATTATACACATTGAAAAACTTAATTATATATTTAATATGAATATCAACACAAACTTTTATTTTTTATTTGTTATGTTATGTGATAATAATTGAGGGAACAATAAAGTATATCTAAAATATTTCCTTTTTTATTTAATTTATAGAAATCAATCATAGCAAGAATTGTATAGTAAGATATTTAACTATTAGAGGTTAAAATATTTTTAGACTAAATATTAGAAATTTGCAAATTTGTAAATATTAACTTATTTGATATTTATATATTGAAATTCATGCATGCACATGTACATTCATACCATTGATTACACTTTCATCATGCCAAGATATAAATTTGGGTCTTTTCGGTTGGTGCAATTTTGTTCTTCTTAATTTTACCACAAATCTAAGTTAAGCAAAGATAAACGATGCGGTTCCTTTTTACTTCAACTTAAACTTTGACAACATAATTAATTATTTTTGCAAAATACGATGTTGCAGTTTAACTTGACCGTTCGTTCCATGTGTGCAGTTAGTTGTAATGATCATGTAATACGAAACTTTAAACAAAAAGAGCTTAAATCTCTGCACTAAATTTTACCAAACATTGAAAAGAGGTGTTTACTCTCTTATTATCGATTTGGTTATAGTATTTAATTTTGAAATATATTTCCAGTTTATGCATTGTGTGTGTGTGTGTGTGTGTGTGTGTGTGTGTGTGTGTGTGTGTGTGTGTGTGTGTGTGTGTGTGTGTGTGTGGTATATATATATATATATATATATATATATATATATATATATATATATATATATATATGCATAGTTTCAATTACTTATAATTAATATCATTATAACGAGTTTGTGTTTAAAATTCATTTAGTATTAATTATTATGGATATAAACAGTATTTTTGTATCATATTAAATATTATTTTGTTAAAATTTAGATTACCATTAACCTTATAACTCTTCATTTCATTAAGCTGTTACAGTTAATTGGATCGTGTAATTAGATCCTCACAATACGTAATTATAAACACGAACTATAATATGTATATAATATTAAATTGGAAAATTGATTAAAATAGTGCTTCTATAATCAGAGGCATTAAGTTTTAATTAAGAGTTGGAATTTGATGATACTACCAGCTCGTCAAATGTTCAAGTGTAATGATTATTGTTGTGCTGCCTTGTTAGAAAAGCTCACATTTTCAACTCACTTACGAAATTTCATTTATTAATTCTTATTAATTATGGTTCATTACTAGGTGTTGTCGATTAAAAATAAAATAAAAATAAATTGTATTTGCTTCAAACAAGAAAAAACGTTTACATAGCATACCCCTGATTTATTTATTTTTGAACTGCAATTAAAAAAAACACTATAAAACCAGGATTCCGCAATGGTAAAGGAAAGTAATGAGGGATCTCTCTCCATTTATGATTGACTAGCGTGCTCCACTGGTAAGCCTCATTAACACAGCTACCAATATGTTTGAAAAGTAGATTTATTTCACATTATACGAGGTACATTATATAATTTGTAGCAGTGACAGAATCACATCACTGGGCACATGATATTACAAGCTGCATAGTTCCAAGTATTTTAATAATTATTCCACCAAACTTTTATCATGCTTAATAATCCATATTTACAATATTTTCTTTTAAGTTGAGGACTACAGTGGCTATTTTACTCTATTTTTGCTCTGAGCAAGATTACAAAAAAAAAAAAAAATAAAAAAATAAAAAAAATAAAAAAATTAAATAAATAAAAATAAATAAATAAATAAAAATAATAATAAAATTGTAAAAAATTTCCATGCTTTATACTAAACTTTGGTACGTCAATTTTTTTTCCTTTTTTTTTTTTTTTTGTTGTTATTTTAGGCTATGGTATATTATCCGTGACCCCCGGGGGGCTTAAGGAAGGCAGCGTATTATCTCTGGATACAGTAAGGGAGCGCGAAACATGATCAGAATTTTATATCAGGTTTTAAGTTATTAGCGTAATTAATTAAAATTTATAACGTAAATACGCAACAAGACGATGTATGCCAAGATAGCAAACAAAATGCAACTAAAAACCAAAATGCGTTGTACTGTACAATAACAATATAAATATTTTATTCTTAGAAACGAAACGAATGAATAAATTATTCAGGTTCATCGCAAATAAAACATAATTTTAGTTCATTTCTTACAGTTTTGAAGTTTAAAACGTCCAAAATTAATAAGTTTTAGCCAAGTTTAGTTGAAGAGGGGAAAAAAATTAAAGCGGAAAAAAACTCTCGAGAAGCTTACATTTTTTGTACATTAACTTGAATCGGGCTGCTACACAACCCTAAAACTTCGATATATTTAATATTGACTAAAAGAAACTTTTATTAAAAAAAAAGAAGAGAGAGAAGAAAAAAAAAAAAAAAAAAAAAAAAAGGAAAGAAAGAAAAGAAAAGGGGGGGGGGGGAAGGAAGGAAGAAAAAAATTGATATATTAATAGAAAAAATATATTATATTAATTTTGTTGACAAAAGAATAATACTGAATCCTGAGAAATGCTGAACACAATGCAGCCAATGCACAATGTCAGCTAGCAATATGCAAAATATAACATCACTGCTGTACTTTATTTACAAAGAGGTAAGAAAAAAGTTTTTATGTATATTAAAATTATAATTTGCTATGGTAAATACTTGAAATTTAAGTCGATTTAACATTCTGTTTCTTAGTCAAAGGAAAAAATATATACAGTACATTAGAAAATGTTATCTCGTACTGTATCTTGTCTTCCATTTTGTTCAGATATCTATTTAGCATGTTTCTATTGTTTGACTTAATTAATTTTTATAAGCTCATAAATCTAGAAAGAAAGAGAGGAAAAAAAAAAAAAACTGTCTGCTTAATTGCTTAATATCAATTTGAATGCTGGCTAAAATTTAAATTTCATAATAGAAGGATGGGAAGTTGGGAAGAAGAAAACAACGTATATTTTTAATTTTCATTGATTTATTTATTTTTGTTTAGCTCCAGCTCGTTGTTTTGTATTTATATTGGACAGTGAAAAGTGTAACTATTTGTGGTGAGAGTACATGCCATATACGTAAATCAGCTCTACAAATTAAAGTGTCGCACAAATAAACCAATATTGATTTGTATTCCATCCTTTGCAAAAGCTACAAAGAGGAAAAGCAATCTTAATGAACGTTACTATATTTGAAAGCCAATAAATATAAGGCTATCAAGCTGAGTACATACGAGTACTCCAAGTGTAATGTTACAACAAATGCGAAGCCTAGTGTCAGTCTAATGAACCATACGAAAAAATGTAAAATATATTATGTTATATGAGTAATGCAAATAAGTTAGCTAATTCCAGAAGATGTTATGATGTCGAATACATAACACTTGAAATATTCTATCTACTCAACCTTTTTAGTTAATTTTAATGTTGATTTTGCATTTCAATGTTGTCAATTTAGACGATCAGACGTTTAAGGTGTTAGATAAAAAAAAACTAAAGTATAAAACGTAAATGATGATAGTTTGCAAGTAGTATACATACAAAAATTCAATCTAAAACTAGATCGAAAATATATAAAAAAAAAATTTTAACTGTAGCTAGTGTAGCTAGTAGGTCCCCAGTGTAACCTTTACAGATTTCTCTCTCTCTCTCTCTTCCTCTCTCTCTTACTCAAGATAGAATTTTCATCAGTTCAAAGACACAAAAAGTATTTTTGTTTCTCTCTCTCTCTCTCTCTCTCTCTCTCTCTCTCTCTCTCTCTCTCTCTCTCTCTCTTTCTCTCTCTCTCTTTATATCTCTATCTCTATCTCAAAGTCAAAGAGCTTTGAAGTATTAAATCAAAGCCATAAATGTTCAGTCTTTTATTTATATAAAATAAAGTACTGTGAAAATAGAGCTGAACTACACGAAGGTGCATTAAATTATGCTCTGTTCTGTATGCATTAATATATGTAGTGGCATAATCTATTTACAAAACATTATTTCAAAGGAGCTAAATATAACTCATACCTAAGTAATAATATTATGAACAGTTCTGTTCACATTTTTAAACAATATTTTTGTTATGATTCCAATGGAAAAGTATATCAAAAGTATGCAATTTTCAATTCTCGTTTTAACACATCACCTTCCCCCCTTCAGTTAAACATGAGATACTTTGTCTCAATAAAAAGAATGCGAAATATTGCTTTAATATGGTTATTGAAAATCTCGTGTCGTGTGTGTTCTTGAACCATATTGCACGGAATTTTGTTCCTGATGAAATGAAGATATCATCAAAAATCAATGGAATCACACTTTACTAAAAATCATAATAATAATGATATTTTCAATTTCCAAAAACAATAATAATAGGCAAATGATCAACTTAATCTTCCTTTTCGTAAATTTATTACTTTTAAATTGGCTGTACTTCAGAAAAAAATATTTTGTTCTCATATAGTTATTTCTCTTCGGTTCTTTATGAGTATATATTATAATAATAAATAATAACATTATATGCATATAGTTTGTAACAAAATCTAATATAATAATAATTAAAGAAAGTTGAAGTGTTTATATTTAAAGATGAACACAATTACAAGTAAGTTATTACACATTTAACTTAAAATAATTTGTCTCTTGTGAGATAATAAAAATGTCACACCTAAGGAACTATTCCCTGTAGAAATGAAAATGTAGAACGTTGTGATAGAAGCAAGGTTTAACAGATCAAGTTGCACATAACATAGCCAACATATGCCTGACTTTTTACCATTTGCTCTCATTTTTCTATCACATCATAAAAAAAAGAGAATAAAAAAAATAAAAAGTTTTATGACAATACGTGCAAAAACATTTTTAAAACAAATTATGCTAATCAATGAAACTAAACATAATGTAAGGGATAAAACCCCCCCTTTTTTTTTTTACTTCCCGATATGGACATCTTTTGAGATTTGTTTGAACGCGCCAAGATCTTTGATTTTTTTTCTATAAAAACTTAAAAACCTTTGCAAGGGAAAATATTTATCCGCCGAAAGCAAAAGCAAAAAAATAAAAAATGTAAATGATGCACGAAATTTGTTTTCGCTACCAAACATGAACTCCAATTTCACTGATGCTAAACACAAACAAAATATTTATCAAACTCCAGCACATTTGGTGATGCTACACGCTACTCGCGATGCAAATTTATTTTCTTGCCTGATCCAAATCACGTATTGCTGTGCCTCACTACGTAGCTTTATACAAAACTGCTTCATTTCCTTATCAAGGTAATATTGCAATTGCAAAGAAGAAAAGAAGTGATTTGGTGAAAAAGGCTTGAACTGTGACATTTTTGATACCGTAGTGTGGGGTTAAAATTATTGAAATAGGTATTTTGACAGCATATTATTATAACAAAAAATGTAGATGTTTCCAAAAGCTGTACTGTATTTTTTTTAAATGAACATCATCTTTACAGAAGTCAATATTAATTTGCTAAATATGGGTCGGAAAAAAATACACATGAAAATAATCTGTAGATATGGATATAAAGCAAGCAACTCTGACGGAGAAGGGTGAATAAAATTAAAATTCATTGGTAGAAGAGAAGGTGAAAAGATTTGGTGGAAAAGAAGGAAAATCATCCAAAAAAGGGACATTTTTTTATTATTATTACTCTTTTTTTTTTACATAAATGTTTAAAAATTAAAATGTACACGTGATAAATAAATAAATAAATAAATAAATAAATAAATAAATAAATAAATAAATAAATAAATAAATAAATAAATAAATAAATAAATAAATAAATAAATAAATAAATAAATAAATAAATAAATAAATAAATAAATAAATAAATAAATAAATAAATAAACAAATAAATAAATAAATAAATAAATAAATAAAAATGAACACATAAATAAATGCAATCCTGCTTCATTTCCTTACCAAGGTATAGTGCAAAGAAGAAAAGAAAGATGATGAATAAAATAAAAATAAATGATTATTATGTTTGTTTATAGTTTTCACTAATTCAGATACATCAATATTACATTTTTTAGCACATTTAGTATTTCTGTTTTAAGATTAATTTTAAATGATAAATATATAAATTAATAATATATTACATTTGCCCACATAAATAGTCACATTTTCTTAAACATTTTATTTTTAATATATTCTTAAATAAATTTATAGATCTAAAATTTATATTATATGTTAATATAATATATTATATATTATAATATATATTATTATAATATATATATATTAATATATATATATATATATATTATATATTAATATATATTTATATATTAAAATTTTTATTATTATGTAGAAAATTCATTTTAATTGTTGTTTATTGATTTATATGGATACTTGATTTTTAAGTACTCAATACAATTGATTTTAAATATATGCAACCTATTTTTATTTTTCATACCTAGGGGAAGTGATTTTATTATTTTAAGTGATGTATTTTATAATTTCAATACAATACATCATAATACATGCTATAAAACAATTTCAAATTATAAAATTCCAGCGATAATGATTTTGTTACTTCTCATAAATAATTTAGGTGGCAGCACGTGGTGGAATTGCATGCAAGGTTCAAGAATGTGTTAAAAGGTGGCAGGTACCAAGACTTCTGTACAAAGTCGTCTACAAACTTTTTTAGTTAAAAATCAAAATTGGTTTTGTGGAAAATAAGAAAAGGATTGTTGTAGTCCAAATGTGAAACACAAGTTGCTGATTAAAATTTCTTATATTCTTTTCTCGGTAGATTTCTATACACAAACTATACATTTCTATCATTAAAAAAAAAAAAAAAAAAAAAAAGTTGCTTATATCACTTTATTTTATCCCATGGTGTATCGCAGCTATGTTTATATGTTTGAGAAATTATAACTGCGTAATGTTGACTTCATTTTTAAGTCTACATAAAAATTCTAACTAGTTTTTTTTTATTATATATATATATATATATATATATATATACATATATATTTATATATATATATATATATATATATATATATATATATATATATATATATATATATATATATATATATATATATATATATTAATAGATCATATATTATGGATTTTTTTTTTCTTTTTTTTGTTTTTTGTTTTTTGTTGCTATTTAGCCTTTGATGTCATTTTAAAAAATAAGTCCAAAATTGCTGTTAGTTTACTTTTATTGTTGCATCGTTTTTTGTTTGCATAACTATATCATACATGACAACAAATAAGAAACACACACAAAGAGGTAGCAAACAATCATTTTTATTTAAGTTTCATTTTTTTTCCATCGGAGGCTATAACATAGAAACTTTCTTTTTCAATACTTCTAAAGATTATATATATATATATATATATATATATATATATATATATATATATATATATATATATATATATATATATATATATATATATATATATATATATATATAATATTATATAATAATCGTTTAAATATTCACCTAGAATTCAATCATGTATTCAGCATTACTTGATTTATTCTATTAGATTTATATCGTATGTGGTTCTATGTTCTCTTAAGCTTTTGCATTTCTGCCATAATGCACAGAATTGCTTATCAGTATATAATTGAAACATCGTTGTGTTTAAAATGAAGATGTTCATTACATTAATGCTTCAAGAACGTCAAATAGAGTAACTCATCATTCTCATCATCTCATTATAAAATAGGAACTGTGATAAATATGAAATCTTGTAGACTTCGCACGATTAATAAAATTCAATAACTTTGTTAATTCATTGTTTTTATAGAATTTACCTCCTTTAACAATTGATGAATTGAAAAACTGACGTTATAGATTAATGTATTCAAGTATGATAATCACGATCTTTGTTGATGATAACAACCCAACCCTCCAAGCAGAAAATTAACGACATTAACTCGTCAGAGTAAAAATATAAATAACAAAATACTATAAGAAGACAAATGTTAAAAGACGTGAGAGGACCATGTAAAGAGTTTGTACCTTTTTTACCTCTACATAAAAACCATTTATTATTATTATTAAAGTAATGCAGTGAATTATTATTATAAGCAAGCCTATTTGTATTTTTTTTTCTACATAACACCCAGCTTACATAGTCAGAGAATTATGTATATTTCACTAATTTAGAACCCACTAATATTACAGATTGCACCACCTAAAATATTTTTGAAATTCAGTGCAATGGTATGTTATAAAATATATCTAACTATATACATAGACTTAAAAAGATGGTACTATCACTCTGCATGATCTTGGTTTATGTTAAATGATGACAGTTATGTATAAATGACATGTGCCACACTGGAAATCTTGGAAGTAATAAAATCTTTTCACATTTTATATGCATAAATTTAATCGCTGTCGTATATTTATGTTAAATTTAAAAATATAGTTAGTGTAAGCGTGAAGCCAAATTCTAGTTGACTAAATCACTAATTCATTATATTATATATTTTAGGAATCAACTAATATAATAATATGTTTATACTTTGTGAGTAAAAGAAAAGGATGTTTAAAATACACCTAGTAATCAAAGGTTTCTATATTTTTTCAAGGGGTAAAGTCAGTTTCGTAAATTTTTTTTAAAAATAAATACCAAATTTCACATTATTAACCCTTAAGACAAAATTTGAAAACCTTTAATCATGTTAGATGTGTTAGATATATTGTTTAGTAAGTAGCCTTATTCATCATATTTGATTGTAAATTTGATTATTTGAATCTTATTTCTAAATTTATTATAGTTGTGTTATTCGTGTGTTAGAATAAGAGTTGCATGACGAGACCAGTGTGCTTGTTTGTACAAAATCAGCCATGTTACTATCAACTACCAACGGCCAATATAAAATAATCTCATTTCTTTAAAAAAGTATAATGTGATTTTAATACTGTATGTTTTCAGTTACAAATAGAATCAAAGATTGAGAACAAAAACAAAGAGAATACGTGTACACAATTTTTAAACTCGTGCTTTCATTTAATTTAAAACGAGGACGATGAAAGGTACAAAAAGACTCTTCAATTTTTTAATAAAAGCCTACTTTCATGACTAAGGGATTTTATTTAACTCTTATTTAGGTCTCTTTTACAAAGAAAATCACCATAAGTTCGTTAAAAAAGGAGAGAGAGAGAGAGAGAAAACTAATACAAGGGAGGGAGGGGAGTAATATATTGGCAGAAATACTGTCGCAAAGGATCCTGGTCCAGGCATTAAATAATAATGAAAATCATCACGTAATCACATTAAAATATAGCATGAAAACAATTTTATTAAATACAAAATAAAAACTTTGTACATATAGCGATATTCAGACTTCTTATATCTTATTTACAAAGGGAAATAAACCGGAAAAAAACAACATATATTCCACTTTTATGTTTGGATGATACGTAATATTATTAGTTTTATTTGTTTATTTGTGGCTGGTGAAAAATAAGTAAAAACACAATAAATTATGGGCAAGGACACTGAATAGTTTTGAAAATATTAATGCAATGGGGAATAAAGTTCCAATAAAAATTTATTTTTACAGCCATTACAAGCATCATATTAATTTTGAACGAAATTAATTATTAATTATTACGTAGCATTTTTTTGTACAAGTAGCCAAGTGCATAAAAAAAAATAATAAACTTTTTATGCATCTTTAAGAAAGTAGCGCAAATTTCTATTAAAGTGTCAACCAACCACTCAAATTTTTTACTGTAGCTCTGCAAAAAAACTTAAAATTGAATGATTTTTAATTTGAGTTTCATTTCAGACTAAATTAGTCTGTATACAAAATATAAATTTAAACTTAACTCTAACGATTAACTCGTCAAGAAAATAAAAAATTCATCCTTAATATAAATGATAACAATAAGTTTACTTAATATTAACAGTTGCCATCAATAAGCATATATTTATATATCAGACCTTATTAAGAACATTTTATAATCACTTTTCAGCAATTCACTTATACACAATATTCTTGACTTTATTTTAACTAAAATTAGAGTTTGTAAAATATATTATATCTTCAAATTTAGAGCAATCTAGAACTTGGTTTACGTAAGACACAGTCAACAAAATAATGTTCAAAGTTTAGATCTTACGTTGATAGTCAACACTTGTTAAAAAAGAAGAATTCACGTAAAAAAAAAAAAAGAAAAAAAAAGAAAAAAGAAAAGAAACGAAGCAGAAGCAGAAGAAAAAAAAATCAACCTAAATCCATTTATACATAACATTTGTTTTGCTCACGGCTCGGTGGGGGGAAATGACACAGTAATAAGACTTCAAATGAATTTGGAGTGAATTTTTTTCCTTCAAGTTGTATATTAAAAAATACAGACACAATATTGAGTTTTGGTATAAATTTGTTGAAGGTTGTTATATGAAGGCAGGTATCTCGCAAATTTTTAATTTGACCCCTTATGTTTTTTTATGACATTTGTAAGGCAATGTTACAAACTTGATAACAATTTTAGCACCCGTGATGACCGGACTAGGATATATCTTAAAAATCTTCATTTACAAATTTTCATGGTGACCACAATTTTTGTTACATATTAGGGGCTGTCTTATCCTTAGTTATAGTGCAAAATATTAAACTTTTCTCCTTGCTACGTTAAATAAAATAAGTGCATGCAGTATCTGATTTTTAGTGTTAATAAATGTACATATTATAAGAAAATAATAAAAACTAATAAAAAAAAATCAGTCAAATTGAGAATTTGATTCGTGCGAGAGAGTGGTTGTAAGTTAAAGAAGCACAACCAACTTTAATTATTTTTTATATCGTAAATTTATTATCTTGCTCATTAATAAAGGAAGGAGAATCGTATAAAAAAACTTTAAACTCATTCATGCGTTTTTCAATTTTAGCCATTAAATTTTATTACAACTACAGTTTTTTTGTTTTATCTTGATAAGAAATTGACAAGATTGACGTTCCAGAATCCATGTGTTTCACTTAATCATAGCTATTTTTATCCATTAAAAAGTAATCATAAAATATAAATCAATGTTAGCCACCCATAAAACTGGCAAATATATTATACCAGATATATATATTATGATTGCTTTCTACAAATTTTCTCGTTCTAATGCTATACTTACATGTTAAACAATACAATTAAGTTAGCGATCTCTAAGATACCATAGTTGTAAAGCAAGAGTAAATATTTTTGATAAAAACAAAAGACTGAAATGGAGAGATGATGAGAACCAAAGATAAGTGATGACTTGAAGGTGTGATCATGTCGGAGGGATGTGAGGTTGTGAGCTAGCTACCTATAGCTTGTCCAGCTGATCCCGTTAGCCGCACTGCTGCTTGCATATCTAGGTCGGCCGGTCAATGCCGCTCTCTTCAGACGGTCAAGGCCGTGGTTCGAACTCCGCTCACCATAGATATCTATTTAATGTTAGGTGGTAAACAAAATAGTTCCTCTCTGTTTGGAGAACGGATGAGAGATGTTTGTATTGTACGCACGTACGTAAGCGTAGATTCCGTCAATAAATTTTTAGGATGGTTCCATAATATACAATATTTCCATACAACAGCAACAGCATATAAATTAAAATGTAATAGAAAAAGTTACATATAGTTAAAGATAAAATCTTACGATAGTTAAAATAAACAAAAAATTAAAAGTTATTTTTACGTTTAACTATAACACGTAACATTGTTATGGTTTGTGAATTCCTTTTTTTTTTTTTTTTTTTTTTTTTTTTCTTAATTCTTTTGAGATTGCCGTGAGTTATGTGCGACTGCAAAGTAAGAGTGTATGTGGTATAGCATCATAGTCATACACACCACACACTTCGTGCATTGTAATAATTGATTCATTTGTTTGTTTGAATGGCACGTTACAATACAAAATTTTGTATTCATTATGAATACGTAGATTACTTACATACAATATGTTACAATACTTAATAAAATGCAATATCTAAATTTTAAGAAAATGTAAGAAACTGATGAAACATTAAAGAAATAAATTGTTTCTGTTGCAGATCTTTAATTGTTTTTGATGAATACAAAGAAAATAATGAATATGGATTTAATTTTCTCGTGAGGTTTTATTTTGTCACGAACTACTTTCTAACTGACGTGAAATTTAACATACTCATTTGTTCTCTTTAAAGAAATAAAACTGTGCGCTACAATTTGTTTGTTATTTGAAATACAGAAGTATCGTCAGCTGGCATAAATCATCAATTGCTTTTTTTTTTATATAATCAGATTTTTATGTGCTGTGCATTAATATTTTAATCAATGTAAAAAACAACATATTTTAACATTTTCCTTAAACTGTATAAAATATTGTATGCATTTAATTTTTTTCTGGTACAGAAATCCTGTTATTAATTAAAAATAATTTTTATTCTAATCTTATAGCTTTTAGCTGTTTTGATCATTTATAGGATTGCTTTTCTCAAGAAATTTGAATTTTTAGCCATAATGATTATTAGAGCTTAACGCAGCAATAAAAGAATTATTATTGAATCAAACATTTATTCGAAATTAGTAGCTTTAATGAAAATGACTGTAATATATATAACATAATTATTTTCCATTAGTTATGAAAAATACACGCCAATAAAATAAATCTAGTTTTTCGTATTTTCTTGAAAGTTCTAATTTGTATATCTGATGCATTAAACACCAAAAAATAAGTTTAATTATATTTTTGTATCACCTTGATTTTAAAATAATTATATCGTATGTATTTTTTTGGTGCAATTTAAATTAATTTCTGAATTTGTTATTTCATTGTTAATTATGCGTGAATGTGTTTTTATTAGAATATAGTTAAAACTATGTATTTTTGCTGCGTAACACTATTAAATGCATGGTTGATTATTCAGGACTACTCTATTTCATCTCTATCTTCGTCGTGCTAAAGTATAGTGACTACCATGCTTGACCTTATACCACCAACCACGAATGTTTCCCAGCTTATCGCAATTTATTGTCCAAGTAAGAAAGTGTCAGTACAAATGACGTGGCGTTTTTATGCATAATATATTGTTGACCTAGTAAAAAAAGTAATAATAATTAGCAAATTAATTAATTTTTAATGCTCAATCAAGAATGTGGAGCTGAAAATTGTGTTTTGTTTTTGTTTGATTTTCTTTGCGAGCCAGGTTAAGTCACCGACATAAGACTGTACTCTTGGCATTGCAGTGTATAATCCTAAATCTTGTTACCTATTTATATAATTAAACACCCAACTCGAACAAAGAAGATTTCAAAGTAAAACTATATCATATTGAGTCAGACATTGATTTGATGTGCCACATTATTTGTAATAAGTTGTTGTTTAGAGCAGGTAAAAAACAACAACTAACAATAAGTGCAAACTGGAGTGCGGAGGAGCCTCTAACAGATTTAATGCAAAATTCTGGACTAAAATTTGTGCAATGTATTTTTGATCTGTCTCTTTCTGATTCTAATCCAATAGTTATTATTTACAAGAAATACAATGATAAAATTTATTTTGGTTACAGCTTCAGCTTTTCATATCATTTTCAGTAATTGCTTATTTGTTTACTATACTATTATAATATAGCTTGAAAATTTAGCGCGATTGTTTGAATATTAATATACAGTAGTATCACAAGTTAGTATAATATACTGGAATCATATTAGTGGGAATAAACAAACAAACACAAATAGAACATTGTTCCTGTACGATGAAACTTAGTTATTGTATAAACACATGTTATATTTGCAAGATGTCACTTCGTACTATGCAAGTAACAACCTGCCTCTAAGGTAACTGGTCAATACAAACCACATGCTTGCGGTACATTATGTTTTTACTTTTCAAACAATAGTAACTTCGCAGAGATTTGGATTCCCATGATGTAATATTGTTACATCAATTCAATTATGTAACGTTAAATTTATTTTTAGTATTAAACTACAAGTTATATAATTGAGGATTGTCAGGATTGTAACGGACAACACAAAGCAGTTGAATTTCAATGATGCTATATAAGAAATCTATTCTGATACTAATGACAGAGTTTCTGAAAAAATTAAATTATAATTATTCAATTAATTTACATTTGCAATTAACAATGAATTTTTGAAAATAATACAATAAATTTAAAACTCACTAAGTCAAAATTTTACCTTGTATGTAAGTCAAATTAATGGCTTTATTTTAATTATAAGTTTTAAAAACGTGTCATCGTGGTTTTCTGTCATAAAATAGAAGCGTGATATGTGTTTAGAGGAAAGGAAAAACGAGAAGAAGAAATTGAAAGTATGTTTATGTACATTAAGTGTGCAAAAAAGAAGCATGTAAGTGTCACATTAGATACCACAAACTTTGTTATCTCATACTTCTTGTGTAACATACTTTCACGCTTCGCAGCCTAACGTACTCAACGTCATTTTAAATAACTTTTTTCGTATAACGTGCACATTAAATGAAGGCTAAAGATCGTAATTTTACAATTCAAATGTTTTGATCTACGTTCATATGTCATATTATTGTTAACGTACAAACTTGGAAATATTTTATCCGTTTAATAGTATTAATTAACTGAATGTATTTGTCATGGTATTTCTATTCAGCAATAGAATAATATGTCAATGTTAGAGCAGTTGTTATTTACATAATGACTAAAATGATTAATAATGATTTTATTTATGTAATAAAAACATAAAAATCAAAAATCAACATTATTATTGATCAAAAGAATCTGAATCCATATTTTTCGTCCTTTAAAATAGTTACTATTATACATAACGATATCACAAATTTTGAAATGAAAATATTTGCATCTAAAACATAGCTAATCACAGCGACCAAGAAAAAGGGGTGCTCCTACTAATTTCCTATACTAGCATTGCAGTACCACCCTCTTAGCGTTTTTTTTTTTTTTTTTTTTTTTTTTTTCGAGAAGAAAATGCTGTACTGAGCCACAAATGCGAAAACTTTTAATTACACTTTTTACGTGTGTTGTTTTAAGCAATAATTTAATTTTTCTGTATGAATTTTTTATCTACCTGTAATGGTCTATGTTTATTTGGAGTGATATTTTCTTTATGCAAAAAAATTTTAAACATGGAAATTTAATGGTATTAAATGTAGATTGTATACACCCAAATTTATTGCATTTTGAAAATAGTTTGAACTGGACTTGACACCCATACGTAGTGATGCACTGTGGTGATTGCTTCTTCCACTCCTTATATGGTCTTTGCTTCTACTTTATAGCAACTGCAAGAAATTTTATAGCTGATCTCAATAAGGCATGTGGGAATAATTTACAGTATATTTCAATCTGAAGATGATTTTATGGCTAAGAAAATATATTTATGCCTTTTGAGACGATAAATCTTGGCACCTAATAATTTTCAGACGCAATCATTTGCTTTAGATCTACTCATGCAATGTATGTCAACAGATTCATTATCTTAACAATAAAATGTTTAAGGTAATAGACAAGAAAAACATTTCTAAATTTTACCTATCTTACAGTTGGTATTGGAATATAAAAAACAAAAAATTAGCATTTAGCATACTTTTGAATGTTTTGTCTACACCATAAAAATAAAAATTATATATTATACTGTATTTTAAGTTTAACCTGATCAATAATAATAATTTGAGAGAACATAGCAATAAAAATAGAATTAAGTCAAACAGTTAAGTTTATTATAATTTAATAGGATACAACAAACTTGAAGCTGCGCCCAATACATATTTACATTTTTTATATATAATTAATATTTTGCTAAAAAAAAAAAAAAAAAAAAAAGCTTACTGTTTGTATTTCCTAACGAAGGTGCTCCGCTATTAAAAATAAAAGCAAACTTGCCATATACATATATATTTTTAACTCATTTTGCACGACGTATATACTGTAATTATATCGTTATTAAAGATTAGCTGAAAATTATAATTTTAGTTATATTAATGAACGTAAACATATTGAACTACATTCATGGCTTATGAAAATAAAAGACATTGACATTGACTTTATACGTGCTCCCATAAATTTGTGCTAATCACAGCGAGTTTTTTGACACTCACATTCACGTAGCAATCACGTAAGACTGGATCAGTTAGAAATATTTTTATAGCTCACCGGTACTTAAAATAACTGCTATAGGACAGGACTACATTTTTTTTTTCGAGAGCAGTAAAATATTATATTTAAACTGTATGACCTTTGACAAGAATAATAATTTTTATTATAATAATTACAAACAGCAAAACACTCAGATGATCAATTAATTTTGCAAATATAATTATGTTCTTTGTATTGCTCATACTGACAATAACAAGCAAGAATTTAACATTTTATTATTATTAAACTAGTGAACAGTTTTGATTAAATGCAGCAATGTGTGTTGCTATGTAATATATAAACATAAATAAAAATAATGCAAAGCTATATTTAATTAACTTATAAATGACATGATAACTTTTTAATCCAGTATAGACGTAATCTACATTATATTTAGTCATTCAGTTATTTCTTTTTTTACACATGATATTTTAAGAAATATTTCTTTCGATAAATCTGTGAACGGAAACCAACTTTTCATTTCACCGAGATCACTGTGACTAACTGAATAATTATTATTCCTCTTGTATATCTCTATCAGTCCCCCAAGATCTAAAATTGTTAATCGTATATTAACACGCGTATCAAAGATAACAAGTTATATATTACAAAAAAAAAAATTAAAAAAAAAAAACTTGTTATCGTTAATTATATTTTTACTGTTTGGGCTATTATTATTATTATTGCAAGACTGCCTTGTAAATTATACACTTGTCCTAGCATCTACTGTTCGATATATCATTTGGATGCTCCCTCTTCTTTTTCTAATCCGCACTTACATGACACAAAACGTTGCTTTGGGTGTGATCATCAGCCCTAGTTTTGTTAAAAAAGCAGTTTTTTTGAAGTAGGAAATGACACCCAAGATGATTCGCGACCGGTTTTACTTGTCTTATGTATAGTGCCCTAGACCTTTTTTTTTTTTTTATAATTATTATCGAAATATATTTTTGAAAACTTGAATCTAAAAGCCTTAAAGGTAAAATCACCGTTTGGTATAAATATAAAAGCCAGAGCATTGGTCTCTAAAGATTTGGAACAACTCACGCACCATGCGGTTCAAGTTCGCTTCTGCTCTGCTCGCATTTGGGTTTGCTGTTTTAGTTACAGCTCAAGCACCTCAAAATGACATACCTATAGATATTGCAAATATTGAAAGCGATGTAATTAGAAAATTAAATGCTGCTTGTGCTACTCGAGAAACTACATCATGTTTGAAATTGAAAATGCTTTCTTATATGAATAAATTATTGAAGAAGGCTTCAATTGAATTGAGTGAAGATGTTGTTGTTACGCAAACTGCTGAAGTACCTGTGTTTGTGTCATCTCCTCGTGAGCTTGTAGACCAAGACCAAGACAGCCAATTGTTCTCCCTGGTCACCAGCAAGGCACGCAGTTTCCTGCAATCTCGGGAGCTGCACTGGAAGCTCTTACCTGACGCACAAGTCGTCGTGTCCACTGGTCGCGATCTTGCCAATCTCAACGTCAAGCTCGATGTGGATACTGCTCGTGCTGCGGAAACAGGTGTGTAATTTTAATGCAAATATTCGACTTGTATCTTAGCATATGACAGGACATTGTATAACGTTACCAAAAAATTGAATTTATATGATTTATTTAAAATACTATATTTATAATTTTTTCAATTGCAATGTATACCGTTACTCTAGATTTGAAATTTATTTTGTTATGTATAGATAATTTAGTTTATAACCATGTATCCTTAATTCTCAAAATAATTGAATTTCTATAACTTTTTACTTTATTACATTACTGTACTGATGTAAAGTTTTATCAATATTTTTATTATTACTTTTTTTTTTACTCTAGATACGTCTTGATTCAATTCTTAATTCAATTTCAAATTTTGTTCTGCATGATTTATTATTTACAAATGATTGCGTTTTGTATTGATCTTCCGTGAGAAATAAGAGATTTTAATTCAGTATTATATTGATTTGTGACACTTTATTATAACACAAGAATAATTCTGTTTGCTATAAAAATATGAATATGTCTATTTTCTTTCTTCTTACATCCAATGAGGTAGTATTTTGGCACTGCTAGTTGCAGTATATGTACTACCTCGTGTGCTTTTCATACAATGTCATTGGAATTATGCAAACGTTACTTATGAATCGTATGTGTTTTTGTTTCAGCTCGCACCAAGATCAAGGGTTTATTCGCCCTGGCCGCTGCTGGCATTGCTAAGATTGGAGTAATTGCTGCCCTCAAGTTCGCCGCCCTCGTGGCATTGGTGTTGAAGGCATTAGTCGTGAGCAAACTTGCCCTGGCCCTGGCTGTCATTGTTGGACTTAGCAGGCTGCTCTCTCAACAACACGCAGTCACATACGAGGTGGTGAGCCACCCACATATCAGTCACAGCTCTGGTATTGTTGGCAGTGCTGATAATCATCATGATACTCATCATGATTCTTACTCCAGCAGTGTTGGCTATGGTCGCAGTGGAGCAAATGCTGATAATCTTGCTTACAAGGCTCATGTCCCAAAATAAGTTTCAATTATTCGTAATTTATTAACTAATTTTAAGTATATTATTTATTTAATTTAAAATCAAATAAAAAAAAAAAGCTCAATTATTCCTCCTACTCGGATTTTTTAATGTATATTAAGGTAACGAGTAAAACTTCCGACTGCTCTATAATCAAAAATGTATTTATTTTTTTAAGTTTCAAATACTTGAACTGTGACTGATGATATAATGAAAAAAATGTAGCGAGTTAATAACCAACTCTACTTGATTACTTTCTGATGTGACCTTTCTCTTCAGATTCAATTCAAACTATTCACCATAAATACGCAAATTTCTTTGTCATTCAATACTGCTCTATACACTTTATAGTGTTCTTTATTATTCTGCTTTTAAAAAATAATATTTCTTGACTTGGACCATTAATCTGACTTTAAGACTTAACTTTCCACACTAATGACCTTTACAGGACAAAACGTTTTCAACAACAAAAAAATTTCTGTGTTTAAATACTCTGCTTTTCAAATTC
This sequence comes from Ecdyonurus torrentis, assembly GCA_949318235.1. Taxonomy (NCBI): domain Eukaryota; kingdom Metazoa; phylum Arthropoda; class Insecta; order Ephemeroptera; family Heptageniidae; genus Ecdyonurus; species Ecdyonurus torrentis. Next base: position 54,248,373 of record OX439127.1, read on the forward strand.
TTAACCGTATCTCAACTCTCTTGAATCAGTAAAAGTTTTTTCTTCTTCTTCTTTTTCTTTACCATTTTCTTCCACTATCTCTTCCATTGACTCTGACTACCATACGGAACTGCCATTATAAACAACCTCGACATAGAATAGACATTTAAGCATATATTATAGAACATTTTTTAGCTTACGTAATATTTTGACAAATTTTGACGAATACGAAATAAATACACAGTGCCACAATTTTGACTCAAGGTGTGCTGAATAACTCATAACGAGGGTAAAATGTCACCCAATAAAAATGAATGTATTTGTATACAAAAAAACAAAACAAACAATAAATAAAAATACCAAACAGAGTGTTTTATTTAATACCTCCTAATTATTCTATTAGAAAATAATTTATTTCATAACTTCATTTTTTTTTTTTTTTTTTTTTTTTTTGATGAAGTAATTTTTTAAATACAATATAAGTTATACTGCTCATGTAACTCCCAAACATAAATTAAATTCATAGATAAATAATTAAATCAGGCTTATAGTTCATCTCTTACATAAGAAAGTATACTTTAACTTAATGGGATGTATCGGTGCAGCACTATAAAACCCCTATAAAACCATTGTTGGTTCATGTTTTTAACGTGGTTTTAGTAACTGCTGCACTGAGGCCAGAAAATTTTCCATGAGGGATACGAGACACCCTTTTAATTATTTCATATATGTTAATTAAAATATAGAATTTTGTATTACCGATTAAGTCCATTAGCAGAGTTAATTATCATTTTATATTTATATATAATAATAATTTTTCAAATAAATAATTAATTTTCTTGACAATGGACATATAAGAGTTAGGTAAATAATGAGTGTCATATTAAACTTATGGTAAAATATACCGTACCAAATAATAATAAACCAAATTTTTATTATTTGGCTTGATTTCGAGGTTATAAGATTTGTACAGTATAATTAGCAATGGTTACACAGCCTAATATCACTAACATATTTCCGAGTGTTTTGAAACATTAAAAAAAAATAAAAAAAAAATAATAATAATAAAAATGCAAAGCTCTCCTGCTTACTGCTTATATGATGTTATTAAAACAATGTTTCTTAAAAAACAACAACTAGATAATAATAGTCCTCAAGCAATCCGTTTGAGGAAGGAAAGATTATACAAACGTTTTGATGCTAAATTTTTGCTTCTTTTATTATAATGACTATCCTGTTATAATAATTACAGTAAAAATACGTTCTCAAGAAATAAATAAATCTTTAAAGATTATTTTATGATTTTCTAGATCATTTTATAAAATCATATTCTTATATGAATAAACGTGACCAGGTGCTCTACAAGGTGTACGTGTGTAGGCACACATATTTAGGTGCTTATTTAGTTTATGGTCTATCTAATAATAACATAGCAAGAAAACAATTTTTAATGGTTCTTACGTTACTGACGGTGTCAGAAACATCTGTACACATTATGTTAAAAAAAAAACTTAACAACAAACAAAGAAGAAACGTAAGATTGAAACGAAAAAAAAAAAAAAAAAAAAAAAAAAAAAAAAAACTAACCTCAAAACCATTTTTTAAATTATTTTATTATTCAAATGCAGTCACGTCTCTTTGTTTTGATTCTATGTTGAATATAATACCTTTTTTTATTATTATTATAAAAAACAGATTTATTGTAAAGAATAAATTTTTTTTTATTATTGTTATTTTTTAGACTTATCTGCATTTTTCCAGTGTAACTGCTGTTTATTTATGTCTCTCCGTTTTAAACAGACTTTTATAACGAAGGTATAAGATATTTTTATTAAAACGTTTAAAACTTTCAAATAAAATAAGAAACTATAAAAAGTATAACAAGCCAAAAACGTTTTAAGGAGATGTACATATCCCGTGTCCTACAATATAGTACCATTCAGTAATTAATAAAAAATAATAATGTTTTATTTTAATAATATTTAAATATATAAAGTTAGCCTCCTTTATAATATTGCTATTTAAAAAAAAATCCTTATTTCCGTTTAATTATGTTAATTGCAATTGCTGTCTAGTAACTTCCGGTCTAATAAAAATTAAATGAAACGTTACCTTCGTAATGAAGTACCATTAAAAAAAGCTGTAATTTTAAAACTAACACAAATTATTATTATTATTAATTTCTCTCTCTCTCTTCATTTTTTTTCTATAGCTGCATAGCTGCTCGATTTTAATGTAAAGGAGCGTGTGTTCGTATCCCGACCCAACCGTTTTGATGCCGAAAACCCTTTTTTCTGGTTAATTATTATTATTACGTATTTTAATTTTACAAGAAGTATGTAGATGTAGCAAAATTACAAAACTCGCATGAAATTCGTTTTCGCTTCTCCAGTACATTTTTAATAGTAAATCAATCAATCAATCAATCAATCAATCAATCAATCAATCAATCAATCAATCAATCAATCAATCAATCAATCAATCAATCAATCAATCAATCAATCAATCAATCAATCAATCAATCAATCAATCAATCAATCAATCAATCAATCAATCAATCAATCATTCAACTTGTTAAAAATTATAATTGAAAGGGCGAGGTTTAGGTGTGTGTCAAGTCAAGTGCTCATAGTCCACTCTTACACCTAACCCAACAGTTGTGAAGTGATAGAATTACACTGATGATAAGTTAATATTACTGATAGTTAATTAAGCATTTATAAGTAATAAACTATTTTTGAAGCATATTACGTGAATACTACAAGGAAAAATCTGGATTTCCCCAAGTTAGCAAAACAATGGTTTACAATTACTAGTATATTGAACTGGCTGGCTGTATACCTCTGTGATAAATATAATTTCAATTCTACTGATCGTGCAAAGGAAGATGAGAGGAGAGAAAGAGAGAGAGAGAGAGAATTATATAACTCTTCACTCTTCACAGAACGGTATAACCTTGTCTGAAATATACAAAAATTAAAAGAACAATGAATGAGTAAAACAAAAAATTGGTCGTGCATAACTCGGAAAGGTGTTAATTCAATGTAAAATTAATTAATATATTTTTATTGTTATACTTTTTTTTTTAACTTTATAGATAAAAAGAAGTATATTTTATATTTTATTAATACTCAAACAAATATTCATTATCAAATCAAATTATAAGATATAATAAAACAAACCGTTCATATAAAATCAAATGCCATAACATAACACAGTGAATATAAACACAAATTAAATAATATTTTAAATTTTGAATTTAAAATTTTGTTTTATTGAAATTCGAATTCAATTTTGTGCCTCTTATCTCCTTAAGTTTGCTCTAAAGGATGGCAAAATTTTATTGCGATACTTACGGTGTGGAATATAAATAAATCACTCTCTTATACAAAGGTAACATTGGCATGGAATTTGTTCTGAAAATTTGAAATAATTTAACGGACAGCGTCAGTAATAGTAATTAGCTGACCCAAGTATTTTTTTTACACTTTGTTAGGTAACTCATATTAGTAAAAAATAAAATGGAACTTTTTATGGATGCAGTTTTGAAAAAATTAAACCAGCCACACAATGTTAATTTCATTTTTTTTTCTCTCCTAATTTCAACTTTTTCTCTTATTGGGTAAAGCTGGTTGAATGAGCTTTAAAATAATATCAAATTTTATGGCAAAGCGATCAAAATCTATTAATATGAGACATCTGACCCCTCTCCTTAACAAAACTTAACATTGTTGAAATATTTTAAAAATATTCTATCTAAAGTTAATCTTATACTGACTTAATCTAATTGAATTATGCCAACTGCATTGAATAATCTTTTAAAGATGTTCGTCAAATCATTTCGGGATTTTTCAAGCACTTCGTGACATTGCAATCGATCGTAACCGTAAATAGTGTTCTTTTCTAAATTGATGTAATATTACACAATAAAACGTTAGTAGATTTAAAGCAACTAAAAAAAGAAAAAAAAAGTGAATACTTTTTTAGTATAACAATGTTACATAATATTTAAAGTTGAAAACCGTTATCCGTCCTAATGAAAATGAATTAAGGGGAGGGGCTAGAAGTCCAAAATCTACATATTTTGATCGTCTATTGCCGTCAAATTAAAATAATAATAATAATGATTAGAGTTTTATCTACCTTTGATAATAATTATAAGATGTCATTGAAATAAAGATGAAAAAAAATTTGAAACTAATATTAAGCTTATGAGATGAGGCTGGCATTTCAAGCCCCCTGAATTCAAAATTTGACATGATAGCAACTCATATATATGTATATATATTATGTATTTTATATATATATATTTTTTTAGATATTTTGTTTTCTTTTGGTCCAAAGTGCATAAATTGAGCTTCAGTTGATGATAAATAGTTTGATTGCCATTATTGGCACCTCTCCTTATAAGAATACTTGCTCAAGTTTGTGTTACACTAGTAGACAGTGAAGTAATACTCCGTCGTCTCCTCTTATTATTAGAACTGCGTAAAATTTGTTCGTGATTCTCAACTTATAAGCAACAACTATGATCTCATTTCTTTTTCTTTCTTTTCCTGGAAAAAAATTGAATGAATGGAAAATAAATCATGCGATGAAAAGAGTATAATAAAATATAGATCCCTTTTGTGTCTTCTATTGTATTTTATTAATTAGCTAATGTAAAAATAGTTGGTCACTTTTAATGTAACACATTTTAAGTATAAATGTAATAACTTAAATTACATATGAAAAAGAGGGAACAGATTTATTATTCTTTAGACAATTTAAAATTTATTAATTTTTACATTATTAACTTAAAGGATGTAGTCTCCTCTCGGCGGTCATTGCACTTATATTCTTACAGTACAATATTCAAACTTATTTAAAATACTATGAATAATTGTTTTTTTCTCTTCTTTTTTAAATTTAAAAATTTAACTGGATATAAATGTAATGTTATATTTCATCAATATAGAGATTTGTTACATCTACTTACAATATAGGCTAACCTAGGAAATTAAGTTCTACTTTTATTATTAAACAATGTAAAATAGTTTAGCAAAAAAAAAAAAAAAAAAAAAAAAAAAAAAAAAAAAAAGTAAAAAAGTAAAAAAAGATAGATAGATCCTTGAATATTTTACCATGTTATCATGCTTACAGGGAGGGGTCAGAGTTCCTGATATGAGTGATTTGGATCGACTATTGCTATGAAATTTGGTATCATTTTCAAGCGTATTGTGTCATCTACCGCTGATAAAAATTTTAAAGTTAAGTCACCATTGGAATAAGGACTAAAAAATTTGCTGAACTTAATATTGAGCCTTGTGGGTATATATAATTCAAAATCCTTTTAATCGAAGATTTGCAAAGTAACACCCCAAAATTTATAGATATTTGTACTCCTCGAGATCCAAAATATCAATCAGGCCTACTTCCTTGATTAGCTAAACGCTATTCAATTAATTAATTCAATTAATTTGGAAGGTAATACTGGTATGTTAACAAATGTCAAAGCCAATCTGTAACAATTAACAAGTGCTTCTTTATCTGAAAATATTTTTTAAATATTTGTCAGACAATTTTTAATTTTAATTTATGACATCGTTTCTAATTTTTTCCAAGAACTGTCATATTATTGTCAATTAAATTGTTACGGCGCTTCAATTTCTCAAAGCAGTTACATTTAAATGATTTAATTGTATCTTGACAATGAAAAGGGATAATATATTACATGCTTTGTAGTTCTCACGAAACCTCAGAGTTCACTACATATACTTTCACTTTGTATTCAAGTTATTAATTAATGCAAAACATTAAAGGAGAACTCTTGATTATTATACTTGGTGGTTATTTTTGAATGATTTATGTATCGCATACTTAAATAATTAATTTTTAGAAAATGATTTGTAAACAGAGTAAACATTAATTTACATAATTTCAATTAATAATGTAATTTATAATATTTAATGAATTGATTATAATTCGCATCATTGAAGCGAAAGATCAAGTTCAATGGATGGAAAAGACAGACAAGTTTTAGTTTTACTGTGTCACCTAATTCCATGGATTTAAAGTTGTTTTTTTTTTTTTTTTTTTTTTTTTTTTATATATATATTTTTTTTATACTTATGTATAAGTTGTGGCATAAAATTTACTTTATAAAGTATGTCTAGGTCTAATGAACATTGTCCGAAACGATAAAAGTTCTTCCTTATTTAGAGTACAATATAATTTTTTTTTGTTATATACATCTTAAAATGAACAATGGGAATTTGAAGACTAAAGTGAAGTGCAATGTATCTATTGAAGCAGGTAGGAGGTATAATATGCAACAGCGCGTGGACCAGCTTCTCTCCACCTCTCCTCGCTCCAGTTGCATTCAGCAAAAGACCGCATCTTTTATTCACGAGTATGAAAAATGCTATTACATCCCCCAAAAACTCCATGACAACACTGCATCAACGGTGATTTTGGTGAGAGGTGTTACAATTGCTTTGCTATTTTTTTGTTAACTTATTGTTTCCACCTCTTTTCAAAGTCTTTGTGGCGTGAGATTTTCAGTAGTATATAAGCTGCATAAACTGCAAGCTAGAATCAAAAGCATTCACACAAGCAACCAAAGCACTTGTATCATCAAAATATCAATATGAAGTGTTTAGTGATATGCCTTGTTGTTGTTTTCGCCTGTTTAGGACCAGCAGTGTCCGCGGTACCTACTTCGACTACTACAAATTCAGTAGAGGACTCGAGTGCTTGTCCTGAAGGAGCTGAAGGAATCGCATGTCTTGGATCTAGTATTGCTAGAAATGTGGTCAAACAAGTTCTAGGAGTTACTGTTGATACTGAATCATCTCGTCAACTTTTTGATGGTATTGAACTAATTCATTTGGATGATAAAAATTCATCATCGTTTGATGAAGCTACTGAAGTTAAAGGACGTGATATTTCTACTTCATTATTAAACAGTCTACGTAAACTTGTGGCAAGTTATGAAATTCGTGTTCGACTTTCGGAATTACTGTCAGCAGCTATCAGTGAAGTGTCTGATATGCAAGGTAAGAATTTTAATTTTATCTTTATTTCTAATCGCAAGATTTTAATTAATATTAGTTCCATGAAATTTTCAAAGTGAGACATGGATAAATAATAATTTATTGGTAGTTAGTATTTGATAATAACAATAATATCATACTTAAGTTTGCGTGTAATGATTACAACTTTATTTGTATTGCTGACTGAAAACGCAAGTTGTTGAACTACATTTTGCGATAACAACTGTAAAATAAACCTCGTGCATCAATGGAAAGTTTTGTAAATCGTGAGCAGTACAGTGCTAGCATACCAAGGTGTATAATATCTGTTGGTCCAAATCACTAATTGTATCACTTCAAAATTACGATTTTTCTAAAAATTACGCTTTAACATTTCCCCATAGCTTAATATCATTTCAGCCATTAAAAAAAATTGTATAATTTATAGGAAATTTTACGCAAAAATAATTTTAAAATTCCCTGTTTTTATAATTTGCATAATATAATATAGTTTTCAATTTAAAATAGGTAAATCATAAAAAATAAAAGTCATAAAAAAATGTAGCATTGGAAAACAAAACTCCTATTATTTAAAATTTAATCGATAACAGCCTAAATAAAATATTTGGACATGACAATAAATTTAAACTTTACTTCCACTTTAATGTATATTTCTTAAATAAATAGAATAATGTAAAATGATATATAAATATAAAGGTAGATATTTATATAAATAGTGAGTTAAAATAACAAGTATAGGTTAATAGAAAAAATACAAAAAGTTGAAACAGAAAATATGTACGTGCATAATTATAACACCAAACTTGATGAATTGAGAATATTTATCTTTTGTATGTTTGTTCACAGCCCGTAAGGGTGACGGTTTCGGAGGAGGCGGTTTTGGAGGTGGTAAGAAGAAGGGAGGCGGTCTCATGATGGTAATGATGATGATGGGCGGTATGATGAAGGCTATGGCACTCGGAGCTCTTGGTCTGCTCGCTATGAAGGCTTTAACTGTGAGCTCACTCGCGTTCCTCCTCTCTGCCGTTGTGGGATTGAAGAAACTCGTGAGCAAGAAGGACGATGATGATGGTGGTCACTATGTGCAGGTGGTAGGAGGACATGGACATGGCCACGGAGGGGGTGACTACCATGGACGTTCCTTCGCTGCAGACTCTGCAGACCCCCAAACTCTCGCGTACCGCGGCCAGCAGCGCAAATAACCAAAATAATTATATAACAAATTGTTTTCATTTTAATATTTTATTTATTGATGTGCTTTTAAATTATTATATTCTTGCATTTGTAGTTTCAATTAAATGAAAACAATTGTTTTATTAGTATTATTTTGTTCACGGATATTAAATGAAATTATATGAAATTATATTTTATAATTACAGGATTTCATGTGAAAATTATGAAGCACTAGAAAACAAATGTTTGCTCATTATCTTCTATGGACATGAAATTTAAAGCGCTTGGTGATTTGACAAATTCTCATGCTTACAAAATGATATATTAATTATTGCTTTCATCCCTTCTTTGCTTCATAAGGCTTCTAATAAATTATTAGATAAATCAGAGAATAGAGAAGTAGGAATTTTTTTTATTATGAATGTACCATAAACGCCATACAGACAATATAAATTGCTCAATAATATGGTTTTGAAAAAGCTTGCCAAATTTTTATTTTTAATAAATTATTTTGCAATTAGTTTTCCGCCAACTTATGAAAATTCCTAGTTCTCTTTATTCTCTTGCGACACGATGACTTTAACTATGACGACTCATTGACAAAAAGTTCCTTAAAGTTCCTAACACAGCACATATTGCAACTCTTGAAATAAGAAATTATATAACTAAAACAATAACAGTATTAATTTTAAATCTTAAGAATTTAGAAAGAAAGCACAAGTTTACATTTATATAACCTTAACAATTGATATTGCTATCTTCTTAAGCTTTAAAAATGGGTTGAGAGAAATGTGTATTTCATTCTCATTTCCTGAAATTCGATTTTCTTACAAAATAATACCATAAATATACTTTCTTTCTTTCGTATAAATTTTTGCCCTCTTTTTATATTTTATTTTTACAACTAAAACTTGCCTACGTAATGTTCCTATGCAATGTATTAATACTAAATCTTCTCCTATTTCGTGCTCATTAACTCCTTCACGTGACTAAAGACAAAGACTATGAGTTTACATTGATTGGACATTTTACCGCTTCAGTATTTTGTTGTTAGTAAGCTTATCATTCACATTATTTTATTATTGTATGTTGTAATGTGTAATCATATTTATTTTATTTATTTTTTCTGTAACCTTTTTGTAATAAAAATGAAATTAGATGATAATATGTATGTATATATATTTTTCTCAATCCATTTATCTACACACGTCTACATCCTTACAACTAAATCATAGATCACAAAATATTGTTTGTGCACTTTTTTTTTTACATGTTTTGGCTAAAATATAAATAGGTGACATGATAATGAGACTAAAACATAAATAGCAAATAAGAAGGTCATAAAATAATAATTTATACCAAGAATAACTTATTTATAATTGTAACAATAATTTACTTTTTCATCCGGAAAACTAGTTTACCAAAACACATGCATTTTTAATAGCTAACGGTTCACATTTCAAAGAAATTAAGTATGTTGATTAATCTATAATTATTATTATTTTTTCAACGTTGTTTTTGAAGTCAAATGAATAGCATAAAAGTAACTGTATTAATATTCAAAAGTCTCGTGTGTCACAACTTTGGTTAATCACAAAAACATTTTAGTTCATCTGCAAATCAGCTGTACATTAATAACGGTTTAGAAAACATTAAAAAAACTGCTTGGCGTACTATACCTGTAGAGTGTACTTTTAAAATCTAATAAAAACTTTTAAAGTTAAAAAAATGCATCACTACAATCCAAAGGTTTCTTGTTAAAAGGTTATATAATCATGATCCATACAGGTGTCATGTTGTAAGAGATTATTCTCAGCTTATGCTTGATATAGTATATTTTAATAGGATAAGTTCAATTTATATCAAGCAATAATACTTTATTTTTATCTCCAAATGAATCGCTGTATAAAGTAGTCAATCATTGTTAAGCGCTACTCAGACCTTTTTCTATTGTGTAACATGAGATATATTATCTATTAAAAAAAAAATTTAAAAAATGACAATTTAGTTTTAAAAGGTTCTTTTGAAAAAAATGACCAACATAAAATTGTTACCGTTACATATATTTACTTTCATAACTCTTTATTTAGTTTTTACGACATGATCATTGAAATACATAAGGTTCTTGATATTATTGTTATATAAAAAGTTATTTATACGTTTTTTTCTTTCTCTTTAGTGCAAGAAGCAGCAGCAAGGTGGGTAAAACGCTTCTCAATGCGGCGACTAAGATGCGTTTGAGCCCGGTGACCCAGATCATGTAAAAGCAGTGCAGGTAAAGCAGTGCAAGCAAAGCAGGCAGGGCCGCCCAAGCCCATCGGACCCACGCTAGCCATAGGTAAATAATACAACTACATTCTATTACACCAAGGTGTGACGGATTAAAAAATATATATTATAATATATAAACACGTTAAATTAAAATAACAGCAAGTTTTATTGTTCTATATATTTTACAATGTGAGTCTCTAAATATTTAATTAACTTTTATATTCTCATGTTTCAAGCTTCACTGCTTCATGTTACGAAGTTAAATAAAATCAACTTAGTTGCAGTGTATGTAAAACTTGAAAGAAAGTAAAAACAAAAGACCACCTTTGAGATATTTATTTCATTTATTTACTTATTTCGAACGCTAAGAAGAAAATTTCTTTTATTTTTTATTGCAAATGCGAATAAAATTTACATTTTTATATTAAAATATGATTTTAAATACCGTTAAAAAAATATTGAACAAAATCGTTATATAAAAATTGTTATATTATTTATGCAGACTTACTTAATATTGTTTGGTATAATAATATGCCTACCTAAAAGTATACAGTTGAAGCAAAGGTTAAGCCCCCCTCCCACCCCCCCACCCCTGAATTTCAAACAACTCAAAGTAAATTTAAATTCTAACTTTTACTAAGATTTATTAAGCCTAAAAGATCAATTTGCAAATTCAAAATAACTTTGTTATGACAAATTCAAATAATTTTGACAAATTTTTATAATAGCCAATAATCAATTGCATTTTTTTTTCTTTAGCCTTAATACACAGTCAGGTATAGAGTTGCTGTATTTAAAATTGATAGATAATTACAGAAAAAAAATTAAAAGGTGCAATAAAGAGAGGCTCTTGTTTCTGGTTTTCAATGATCTAGTTCATGGCCTGTTTTAATCACATTCTCTCCAAGAATGCTATCCTCTCTCTCTCTCTCTCTCTCTCTCTCTCTCTCTCTCTCTCTCTCTCTCTCTCTCTCTCTCTCTCTCTCTCTCTCTCTCTCTCTCTCTCTCTCTCTCTCTCTCTCTCTCTCTCTCTCTCTCTCTCTCTTCTCGTGCAATAACTCGTGCTGCAACCTGTCCATCAGGTTTACACTCGAAAACAAACTCCACTCCAGCACACCAGCCATATACACAATTAGCTGACATATATCCGCATTGGGGTAGTCTTTCTTTCATTTATATTTATACCTAGTGAAAAATTATGTACATAGAAACTTGTAAACTATATAATACTAGTTTTGCAACATTTATTCGCAAACTTCTATAAAAATGTACAATTTATAGAATTTATTTGTAGAAGGGGTATAGATCATAAGAGTTTATAAGCGACATTATAACCTGCACCTTTACTCATTACTCATCATACTTTAGAATAGACAAGATGGTGGTTTCTATTACTATCAAATCATTTCTAATTTTGTTATATTTCACAGTGTCAGTTAATGCTAAATTAGATGTAACAAAATGTTTGGAAAAGGAATCTTTAACGTGTTTACAAACTTACGCATATAGACAAATACGTGAAATTTGTAATCAGCCATCTATTTTCTTAGTAGGTGGTATTGAATTGGTCAAAAATGCTGCTACGATTGAAAATACAAGATCTGCATCTGAAATAGATGCTGAAATTTTGGAGTCTGAAGAAACTGGAAATTTTGAGAAGCGTGAAATTCTTTTAGAGCAATTTGTAGCTGATAAGGCCGTTCAGTTTGTAAGTGAACGGTCACTTCGTTGGAATGTACCTCTAGCTGGAGTTTCGTCTGCAATGCGCAGTTTATCTTCATCTGTCAGCTCTGTGGTGGCTGAAGGTAAATTATAACGTTCATAATTTACATTCATGATGAATTATGCATTTGATGTTTTAAAAAATCAAATTTGATGCTTTGTGTCATTTATCAAACTTGAGATACAAAACATTTTCATTAGGGTCCAATTACTTTTTTCTTGCGATTTCTTGCTTTTCTTGTGATAGTATGTCCTTAATACACGCATCAAAAAAAAAAAAAAAAAAAAAAAAAAAAAAACTGCTCCACCCATAATTTTTTATTGTTACTTTTCTACCTCCTTTCACTCCACTACACGCGCAGTTTTCATCTTACCGTTCATTGAGATAATTTGCTCTACAAAGTAGGCTAACATAACAATGTAAATTGCTTTTTAGTTGTTGTTTTTATCATAATTGCAAACAATAGTTAAAATTAAGTTTTAAATTTTTTATCATACGTAATGCCGTTCTATAATTATGAGTATTTAAGTTAAAAGCGTAAGTTTATTTCAGAGATATAATCTTTTTCCCAAGACAATTATCTCAATTATTTACAAGTTATAAATGCTACGAGTTATATAATTCAATGTCTCTCCTATGATTAATGACAGAGAAAAATTGTTGAACTTATAGTACACGTTTAAATTAATTAATATAAGTTTAGTATAAGATGAGACAATTTGTGTAGCTATAATGCAATGAGATGGCATGAGAGAAAAAAAAACTAAAATCGTCTCACACAGCATTGTGATAAGATAATCCTCATTCATTTTCTCTGACATAAAGATTGTTATGTGACAGTTTATTCAACGGAAGTAACGGTTCTTACTTGAGTTATATCATTTCTCATATTGTAGAGATTTTATCTAAATCAAAAATAATAAGTTTGATATGATATGAAATTAACATTGAATCATTACATTATTAACTTTCATCACTTTCATTTAACGTCGTAATTTGTATATTATTTATTTCAGGTCGTTCTAAAAAGTTGCTTAAGGCTCTGCTACCCTTAGTGTTGGGTCTCAAACTCAAAGTGGTTGGATTTTTACTCCTGTCCTACCTGGCTATTGCATTACTCGCCAAACAAGCTATGGTTTCTGCAGTCATCTCTCTTGCCATTTCTCTCATTTCTGCAGTGCGGGGATATTTGGCAAAGAAACATTACAGCGAACACCACTTGGGACTCGGAGCGGCTACTCCAATCTTGCCAACGTAAGTGAAATTATTTTGTCAGTCTGCTCGATATCACTGGATATTTGTACTTCTTTGCATCATGTACAAATGAATATTATTGTTTTATTGTTTTTACTCTCAAAGCAAAAAGTTTTGAATCTCATAACGTATGTATGTATTATTAAGAAATACTTTAAATACATCTCAATCCATTACTTTAGTTTCCCATATTTCAATGTTATTCTTACACTTAAATTATGATAAAACATTTACTTATTGTTGTATAAAATACATGGTGAAAACATTTATTGTGATTTGTAAAAAATATTCGATTTTAAGATAAATTAAAATGACGGGAAAATAATAATGCACCATAATTTAATAACTGTAATGTGTATTTTGTTGTTTAATGCATCGGTGTTGCTAGAGTTACATAAAAAATTATTTACACTCTCCTCCAATCAAACGTGTAGTTAAAGTGTGATTTAAAATTACACTTTGATTACTTTAATCAAATTGTTCGTCAATTTCATCCATTCATTCATTTTCATTCCGCAATCAGCACATCATGCATCTGACAAGGTTATAGTACTAATAATAGTGCTATTTATCTTATAATTTATTATTTTCTCTTTATTTCAAATACATCAATCATAGAATTTTAGTACATATTTAACTGCAATTTAAATGTTGTTTATGCATATCTCTTTAATCCTAAAATCATAATACAATTAATGTATCAGCTTAGAGGTCAGTAATTATTGATTAGAAATTATGGCTAAAATGTTACTTACAAAAATCAAATTTTTTTTAAGTAGTAAAGATAATAAAGATATATATGGTTGTACTATATATAAATAAAATAAGAAATAAAAACCTTTCCAGACCCAGACAGTTTACAGTAATAATAAAAGGTGCAACCAGCATTGGTCTTGTCGATTATATTACACTTATATATAAATTAAATAAATTAATGTAGCGACAAAGTTCATCATAACTATACACAAAAAATAGCATTAAAAATAATATGATTAAAATTAGTATTTTATTCAATTTATGCAAATTATACTACTACAGTTATTTTAAAAACTTCTAAAACAAATCAGAGGTTTAACTATAATTAAATGAATGATTAATTAATGTTGTTTTTTTCCTCAGATTTGGCCACGTTGGGTATGACCTAAGTGACTGGTCTGCACTTTCTTCAGCTTACGCTCACAGTTTACCTTATGCTGCCTACAAACCTTTGGCTTCCCGACGATAATGTAATACCTTCCTCGGTTGATTATCAATGTTTCAAGTTACCAACAAAGTAAATCCTGCCATAATATATAACTGTTTCTACTTCTGTATAACAAAACCTAAAATTTTCGCTGGTTATGTGTGATAATATAACCACTATTTTTTGTTGTCTTGTAATAAACTATCATAAAGTAAAGAATACCAAATTATAATGTACAAATATTTATTACTGTTGAAATTATTTTGCTCAACATACACAGGGTATTAAAATTAAAAAGAATTTTTTTAATATTTACGAGTGTTTTTTTCATTTCCTATATCATTCCAATCACCTGTACGAGTAATTTTGACTTTTGCGTACAAAGCTCAAGTTGAACTGTATAAAGAGCTAATTAAGCGTAGCTTAAATTGTAAAATTAAATTATTTTGCTATAATTTTTTTTTTGGAGAGACAAATAAAGAAAACCAAAATGTGTAAAGGAATAAAATTATTTAATGTATTGAAATAGTAGTTCATTTAATATAGTTACACTTAAAACTATATAAATTGTTCAAAGAAAATTACATTTTTTTAACTGTTTATATAAATTATATATTTGTACTTAAATAAGGTACGCTGACTTATTTAATTTTGATTATGATTAGAACCAAGGCTGTGTCGTAGTGGTATACGTGCTGGATTCAGGTGTGAGTGAGTATTCATAAGTTATTTTCTTAGTGGGTACAGAGGCTTATCAGAGGCCATGATAAGCACTGAATGAATGTTTTCCGCATGTTGATGTCCGTGCGTATGCCAGTGTGTCTCAAAAAACACTGGCGGAAAAATGAATCACCAATCCACACCTCATCTACTTCATTTCTATTAAATTACATGACGTTGGGTTTATCTTGTTGTGTGGTATAGAACTCATTTCCTTTTAAATACACAAACACACACACTTAAACCTTTTTCATGATTAATAAATAATTAAATAAACTAAATGCTGTGATTTAGATTAAAAAATATTTGACTTATTGTAGTTTGCTTCGTGTTTTTTTCTTGTGTTTTACTTACAGCAGATAACCATGGTTTTTGTCATGATAATAGCAGTTTTAAAAACAGCAAGGGTAATATTTAACCTTACTATCTTATTAACCTATCTATATTACTATCACTATTACTCTCTTACCTTATTAAGATGAAAAGCCATGGTTCACATAAATTTGAACAATATTCACCAAATTGCCAACACCGAAAGAGTTAATAGATGGCGTTGCGGACCAGTTTATTTTGCCAAAATTTTAGCATGCACAACATAGGCAACTTTTTAAGCATTAAAGACGTGCAAATTGCATACCTTGCTAGGATATAAAATATCAAAGGCGTTGCCTGTCATTTTACAACAATTTAATGGGTCGTAAATATTATTTCCACTTGAATTGTTTCATTTATTATATATAAATGATTGTTTTTCTTTTAGTTTTGTTTTAAAGATAAACATTAATAAATAGAAATAATAAACGGTTAGCTATAATATGTTTAAAATTTATAACACGCAAAGGTTAAGACAAGAATGTTTCTATGCTACATCTAATAATATAATTGAATTACAGTTACATGGTTAAGTCTCAATGTAACCGTGGTGTAATGTTTTATGTTTTGTCATATAATGATTATCATGTATTTTATAGGTCGAATATTCATAATCACAATCTTTTCAACTTCAACTATTTCAAAGAAAAATAACAATAAAATAACATATTAGGATGGTACACCCTCATTGTAGTTCGAAAGATTATAAACTTTATAATATAATTTTGAACTGGTGTTTCTATTAAAAATGGAATGAAAGCCAACACATAAGTAAGGCAATTTTATTTTGTATGGACGTAATAGTAATAACATTTTTTTTTCTTTTGTGTGCGGGTATATAGAAATGAGATCACTTAGTACTCATTTCTTGGTTACTTCCCAAAAAAATGACGAACGATTTTTTTTCTTTACGAAAGTTATTAATTCAGTTTGTCAGCCTCAAGCTTCTCTCTCTCTCTCTCTCTCTCTCTCTCTCTCTCTCTCTCTCTCTCTCTCTCTCTCTCTCTCTCTCTCTCTCTCTCTCTCTCTCTCTCTCTAAATATGAACGCATACAAAATATTAATATTAAAAAAAAAAAAAAAAAAAAAAGAGTATGAATGATTGTTTTTCAACTCAGTACATCTAAATTTTGCAAAATCATTGTAATAATAATATTAAGAGTAATTAGGAAGTAGGGCATTTTTAGTGCAAAGATGTCACATAATTAGATTGTTCACCGTTTGGATTTAAGATAGGATCGGCACGTTGATTAGATCACGTTTTTACGATTCATGTACAACAGATTTTTTTTTTTTTTTTTTTTTTTTTTTTTTGATGAAGATTAAACTATAACCTTGCAGCACCAAAAAAATAATGCCGTTAAGTTACGTGAAAAGTTTACATAATATGCAAATAATTTTTTTATATCATCTTTTCATTTTACGCACATGTAAACACAAATAAAGAATATCAAAACACAGTGAACTTCAAATCAAAAGTAGAAGCAAGTTCATTGTTGTAATTTGTTTAGTAACAAAAAATAATGTTATTAAATTAAATATTTTGTATCATTCAAACACGGGTAAGTGTAAGTCACTACTCAATTGATTTGAATGTTGTATACATTACATAATATACTAAACATAGAATTTCAGTTTTTAGTTATACCTATTTGTTCTTTGTTTCATACAACATAGAAATAAAATTGAATACATAAACACTGGAAATACAAGTATTATGAAGCATTTTCGTAATACTTCTATAAGTTCGAAGTACTTAATAATAAGATATAGTAAGAAATTTTTTGGACCCATAGGGAGTTTATAGTAGCATGGTTGTTACAACAGTGTTTGGTCTCGTCATTATTATTGATTTGATTTTAAATGAAAATAATTTTCATCATATCATAATAATTAACAAATATTTTATGTAACACTCATTATAATGTTCCAAGTTTTTGTGTGTGGTATACATATATAAGTATATCAATTGTGGTGTGTTTTGAACTATAGCATAAAAATATTCAGACATATTATATTATTCTTTATGCATTATAATGAAGGGTTTTATATAAAATATAATTGTTTAAGTTTCTAAGTATTGAATGTAGATGATTTTATATTAAAGTATTTCTAATACACATACATAGTACATACACATTTTAAATATAATATAATATAAAAAGTAATATTCGTGGCGATCTCAAGTTAATTTATAAAACTCAAAACTCTTCCATCAACTGATCTACTTCCAGACTCTGTAATTTTATTAACAAGAATTACATCCATTAAAATAATAATAATAGAATGAGGAAAAAAAAGTTGCTCTCTTCTGATTTTACTTATAAGCTTTGAAGAAAAAATATAGGAGACAAGTTAAAAATAAAACATAATGATAGGCTTATTGATGATGGCAATAGATTTTTATTTCGTAACAAGGCAAGAGATGCAGTAAGACTATTGATTGACTTATTGAAAAAGATTTTAAAGTGAGACAGCGAATTCCAAGAAAATTCGGCCATGATAATTTTATATTTTTAACAAAATTTGAATTATTATTTTTATTTCATCTGAAGAATGAATTTAAGATTTTTATTTATGCCTCGTAATAATTATTTTTTTAAGTAGGTTTGGCTTTTTGTTAATATATATATATAATATATTTATATTCTATGTGTGTGTGTGTGTGTGTATGTGTGTGTGTGTGTGTGTGTGTGTGTGTGTGTGTGTGTGTGTGTGTGTGTGTGTAATTGCTGTAAAAATAAAAGCTTGAATTCAATGTTTTTAATTGTCATTACTATTCCTACGTGTCATCTTTGGCACATTGCCTTATTGCCTTACATATTTTTATAGAACACGGGAACGAAAGTTAGATGTAATATAGGAAAAAAATCACTTACATTTTGTAAAAAAAAAAAAAAAATTGATAATAATAATAAATTAAAAATAAAAATAAAAAGTTATCATGACTAGCTAAAAGTATATTTCATATAAATATATTTCTAATGAATTCAATTCTATACAAAATTTCTTTTATAACAGTTTTTCAATCTTATAATTAATAAAAAAATGTAAATAAATTATAGACTTTTTTATATAAATATATTCATAAAGATCCTGTACTAAATTTTGTAAATAAAGTTTGTATAAGCATTGTTCTTTTATAACAAGTTTCTTCTAAGAATAAACTTTAAGGTAGGTTAGAGAGTTGTTGTCTGCATGCAATGAGTAGTAAAACTTGTGGTGACTAGACTACATTCATATAGAGTGGACTGAAATGATAATCATGTTCTCTCTCTCTCTCTCTCTCTCTCTCTCTCTCTCGCTCTCCCGTGAGAGGCGAACACGCGGCTTGGATGCGGCCAAGTAAAGAGGCTTGCTTGCTATATTTGTTGCTGCTACAAAACTACACGATGCGTTGTAATATCTTTACTCTGATTTCCTGTCCTCAATCACAACCATTCTCTAACCTATGACTCTTAGCTCGCAACAAACAGGTGCTCATTCATACTATTATATTTTAATTGTTATAATATAAAATCTTTACCTGCTTTATTGGTTCAAAATAAGTTTTTATTTCTAATTTTATTATTTATTGCACGAATTTTAGCATAAATAAACAGTATGCTTAGACTTTATACCAAAATTTTTTTTTCTTATGAAAATGAAACCAATGACAACATTTTAAGTCTCAAGTTGATCCAAACTATCCAATGAAACTCAGTCTTATCTAAAACAAGCCTATTATTGCCCTAGGAAATTGATCTGGCATTTGGCTTCACAATTTGAGAAAACTACAGATATCTTAGCTCTGGATGGTGGGTACTTAAAAATCTATTGTACCAGATGCAACCAAGAATCCGAAAACATTACACGAAGAACTTCCGGCACCGGGATTCAAAGATTCGTCCTCAGTTAGACACGCGTTTACCAACTAATTATGTTTATAGGAAGAACAAACGTTACATGACTCGTTCACATTTTGAAGTATAAATGAAAATTTAATAATAAGTTAGAAGGAAAAAGTTAATGACAACGGTATTATAGTATTGAAAGCAATCAAAGGTGGATGCACATGAACACATGTCAAAGTAACGCCAGATTATGACGAGCATCTTCTTATATAGGTAACTATTGGTACTTGAGCCAAGAATAAAAGAGGTATGTAATGCATCGTTGCAGAGGAATGCACCAAGTGGGGTCATTGGGTCACTTATGTTATGAAGCTTGCTTGCTTACCTACCTACCTACCTTATTCATTGCCATTGCCGTATCATAACCTCCACATCAGAGACGACTGACTACAAATGCATGATTTCTCTCTCATACTCTTTCCGTAAACCAGAGCTGTAATAATGACATACCATTTGTTATACATCACAGAAACACTGCGTGTAATTACATTGCACCTACTAAAAATAGAGTAGAAAATAAATCAGAAATAATTCTTAATGTAGCGTTCAAAATTGTTGATATAAAAAAAAAATAAGTAAAAAAATAAAAAATAAAAATAAGACTATGCAATTAAAAATTTCACGCAACATTTAACTAATAAATTGATTAATTAAGAAATTAGTGTTCCGATGTTTTGAAAAATTAAATAAACTCAGCGATGCTGACTAAAAAGAGCTTCAAGGCACAAAATTCACTTTTTTTAATGCAATTTATTTCTTATTTTTAAATCTTCACCAACTTTAATTAAGAAAAGGGTAAATGAATAAATACATAAAACATACATGGACGTAAGGAGTGAGAAAAAAAGTCTTGGGTTGAATGGAGCTGTGGTACAGTAACTTTCATTACCATATATTACATTTAAAATAATAATAATAGTAATAACAGTATGATAAAAAAAATTGTAATGCAGTGGCACTTGAATTTCAATTAATATTTCTTATTATTCACTTATTGTTATTCATAATAGTTTAAACTATAAACAAGGTTTAAGTACTTTATTGCCTCAACAAGTTTTAACATAAAACGAGTCATAAAACTTGAAGTGCCTACATTATAGTATTGATGGGGCATCATATAGTCTACATTTGTTAGTCAATATTATATAATTATTAATTATATATAAAAGACACCAGTTTAATATCTATAATATTATTTTGATATTTTTTTTAAACTTTTTTTCCCCCTAATTTTTTCATTCTTTTTGTTTTAAAAGATAAAAAGTTGTAATTTTATAGTGTTGATGTTCGTCACATAATACAAAACATAAATCTTACGTACTTTACAGTAAGAGAAAGAACATTAATGCAGTAGTAGTAATTTAAGTAATTTAATGCATTCAATGGTCAAGCAAAACCAGGAAAGGGATATCCGTGTTCTTAAATGAGGTTGAGAGAACTTCACTCAGTTCACGTGTAAAACAAACAAAAATTAGAATCACAAGCATTGCAAACGGAAAAAATACATAACGCTTTTGTATTTGAACAAATAGTCATGTTTATAATATAAAAATCACAGTCATTATTATTTTCTTTGCTATTCGCGAATATTTTAGGTTGCGTTTTAATTTTTTTTAAACTCATTATGCCACCTTATGTTCACACGGTGTCATATTTTCAATATGCAATAAATTTGATTCCATGGAAAATTTAGAGTTTTGGAATGAGTGTTGCATGCAAGCAAATTTACTGTATATTCAAAATACTGTATACCGTGTAAACAGGACATTATACTTTATATTTTAAAACAAATGTAATTTTTTAAAGCAAATAATATAACAAATTGTTAAAGCACTTTTTTTTTTTGCTAAGTTGTAATCGTTTCCTTTAAATCTTATCTCATAAAAGTATCAAGTTTGTGCTAAGCACACGCTAATTAGTTGTTAATTGAAAAAGGAAATAAAAATAGTATGATTATAAATAGCATTTTTGTTGTTTCATATATTTAAATAAATTATGTAACATGTTATTTTTCAGTATATTTTTAAGCCGTGGAAACAGTTAACATGATTGCATTCAGTTTATTAAAATTAATATTTCTTCTTGTCTCTTTTGTAATCTTTTTTTTATTTTTGTTTCAAAAGTTATTGAATTAATTATACATTTATTTCTAAAATATAGCTTTAACTGTTGAATTTAATTCATATTTTTTGACATAAGAATTTTACTTCGTCACAACCTTCACGAAACTATGTTTTTCTTTCTTTTTAACATTTCCGATTAAATGCTTTGTGATTTAAAACGGTCACGTTTGTAGTCCAAATTTTGTAAAAGCTAAATTAAACTGGAGTTAGCAATGAATGTCGTAGAGTTCAAAATATAACTTGAATTGTGTAGCATTAAAAAAAATGTGGTACAAGTGAGACTGAAATATTGATTATGTTGAGTGGTATTTTATTATTTATGGTTATACTTTCTAATTTTCAGCCTTTATAAGATTAATAAATAAAAACTGAAAACAAATGTATTATGAATGCAGGTATTCTGAAGTATTATTTTGTTATTGTTGATAGCATAATAATTAGCATTATACCCACCATGAAGTTATCTTGTCATTAATGGCAAGCCAATTATAATGAAAAAAAATAGCAACAATAAAAGTATAAGAATGGAAATGATACACAAATCAAATTATGAAAAAACATAGCTGTATAATGACCATTTTTTTCTCTCGTTACTTTAAGCTGTAGTTCACATTACGCCATATGACTAGAGCTTCTGCATTGAAAAATATTCCAAGAAATGTTTCTTGAAATGATAATATTTTATTTCAATATTATGGCCCAGTGTAAAATCGACTTTAGGAGCAGCTATAAATTATTTTTATAATGGCATAATTTAACTTCGTTTACAAGAATTACACGTTTAAATGCACAGTTGAAACCTAATGCATTTTTATGACAAAAATATTTCATAGGGTTACCAAGCCTTTATTTGCTTTCCATTAAATAAATAAAACATCTAAAATAAAAGGAAAAAATATGGTCAACCAACACAAAGCTATAATGTAAAGTTAAAATTGCATTACAGTGCAGTTAAAATAAACATAGAATTTGCCATTAAAGTAAAGTTCATTATAATTCTAAAGTTTGACTATAGAATTTGATAATTCTGACATACAATCGAATTTGTATTTACATATTTGAAATGTATATCAAGAGACTTAAATATCCATAATTTCTAGTCAAGGTTTTGATATCAGTGATATCAAAGCCGTAACGAAGTTCTTAATCATTATTTTTATGTAAGTTTCCATCAGCATACATACACGATGCCATTTCGTTAGTCAAAGTTTATTTTGTATTTGACTGTACAGTGGAATTAAAAACCAAAACTTAAATGTAAGGATTTGTAGTGCACGACGATAAAATTTGAACCGCGGCTTAAGAAGTAAATTGTAAATAAAAACAACACGTTTTAATTACTTTTTACATTGAACACATCTGTCGTCCAGTCAAAATATGTTGGTTGCAAACATACCAAATTTAATTAAACAAAAGTAACTTGTAATTACTTGTAATACTTTAAGAAAAAGAACTAAATTTAATGTGCAGAAATGAGTATAGTAAAGCTAACTGCCCAACGATATAGAAAAAAAGAAAATAATCATAATTATTTTATTCATCTTTATAGTTTCAGTTAATTAAGTAATTATAAATTAATAGAAATCAGTCGTAAACATTCTCAGAAAAAAAAGCTGGTATCTACTCTTTGTATTTTATTTCAAACAATTGAACTCCAAAATTAAATCATTTTATTTTTTACAAATTTTAACAAAGTATAGGAGACCGACGTGGACCAACATCTAGCTATTTGCATTAATTCATTTGCATTATTTTTACGCAATGTATAGCTGACAAAAATATAAATATTAATTTGTTAAAAGAATTCACGTAGCTTTAAAAACCCCTATTTAGTTTTGAAGGACGTTTTATTAATTTTGTCATGAAGAAAAAAGTTGACTCTAAATTGAGGGTAATTTTGAAAATTTAACTAAAAAAAGGTTGCAAAGCTTAATTGCACATTTTTGTTATGACAAAAGTTGAAATGAAGAGTACACCTTTAAATGTCGAAACTACGAGATATTGCTGTTTCCTTACTTCCACAAATAAAATACACTCCAATATTGTATGAGAATAAAAACATAACACAAACACTGCTGATAATAATCATGAATTTATTTCATTGAAAATATTTATATGAATCAAGATGTTAATAAAATAAAGTTGTATTCAGATGTCCGTTTTCTAAAGAATAATATGTAGTTATTATGGAGTTATACTTTTTTTTTCTCTACATTTATTTATTAAGCTTCTTAATTTTTTTTTTTTTTTGTTAGCTGAAGCTTTCTATCTCACGTAGTCATCATCATAAGAGACAAAACTGCTCTTCAAGTGGAGCAAATAAGTCAAATTAAAAAAGCTTTTTCAAAATAGTGCATCACAATTATATTTTTAACATAAAATGTGCATTATACAAAACTAATATCTAATATAATTTTATTTTTTAATTATTATTAATGAACTATAATTAACTATATGCTCTACATACACCCACAATAATCTATATATTTTATGTAAAATTATATGTTATGATATTTAATATTCTATGCATGAATTAAAAAAATAATATTATATTGAAGTTCAGTTGAATATAATATAAAAATATACTATATATATATATATATATATATATATATATATATATATATATATATATATATATATATATATATATATATATATATATATATATATATATATATATATATATATATATATATATGTAATATATATATTACATATTTGATATTGTGTTGAGTTTCTCATTTGTTGTAAATAAAATAGAGTACTATGTTAATTCGAAGTTTTGATTATTCATTTGAACGTGTGTAATTTCAATATCGCAATTATTGCGGTATACAGACACTGACCTAAAAGGGGGGAAGGGGGAACAACTGCATCTGACATAAATTAAAATAAACCTATACCATTGAAGAAATATTAAAATTGTAGTGCTTACAAGTATGTTACATGCAAATATTATTATTTATTAGTTTTGACTTACTTGAAAATAATTTTATAGTTTTTTACAAAAATAATGTCATATTATTATTAGCATTATTATATTGTTATATAAAAAAGGAGCAAAATTGCAAAAATCAAAATGTCTATTGTTATATAAAATACATTATAATTACGAGCGTCCTCATGGTTTTAATGTTAGGAAATGAGTATCAATAAAAAAAAGTATCGCTTAATTTCCAGTTTACATTTAATAAATTAAAATAATCTGCTTGATGATAATGTTAAACGTTAACTTGTAAATTACGAACAAAAATTAACTGAATATTGCCCTTTTGAATTTTTTTTCCTTTTTTTCTGTTTTTTGTTCCTGTATTATTTTTTTATCCACTTTAAAAAAATATAATACTAATAAATATATATTTTATAAAAAAAAAAATGCTATATCATTGATATATCAGTACTTAGCACATTACACCTTTTTATGAGGTATAATGACATTGTATTAAGAATTCTTTCAAAATTTTATAGTTCTATATTTTACATTATTACTTTAATACTATAATTTCTAAATTACATTAGAAACCAATTGAATTTAATATAAATTTGATATTATTATTATGTATCTCATTCTTGAAATAAAGTAATTTATTTTCATGCTTGTCTTGATTGCAATAAATCAAAAGTTAGCGTAGCACACTTATGTCATGGTTTTACAGAGCTTAGATGCTAGCAAAAATAATGACCATGAAGTTATGTAAACACCGTATGAACAAGTCAAATTTCGAAGTTTTTTTTTTTTTTTTTACTTCATTACGAAATAATGGGAGCATAAAATTATAATTAATTATTTTTTTTGTACATTATTTTACACATATGTGGATAATTTGCTAATATCTTTCTTTGCACCTTTTGTCTAATCTTAATTTTTTTCTTTTATTTGACTCTAACGACCATTATTTATTTATTTGGACTCGAGAATTTAACTGACAGCTAGCACTCATTTTTTTGTCTAGCCTTAATCCATTATTGAAGAGTTTTTGTTTTGTGGGTCTAAAAAAATAGCATGAGAAAAAAAAATTGCACACTCACATATCATGCGTGTAAAATTATGTTATAAATGAAATCCGTTTGAGTAGAGGTATTTAGAAAAAAGAGTAGGTAATGAGAAATAATATATAACATTATACAAGTATGAATGTATGTAACTTTTTTTTTTTTTTTTTTTGTTCCGTCATTACTACTACCATGAGGCATGTCTTCCTCGGCCGGCGTGTAGTAGATACGATGCCCAGATAGGTGGGTGGAGGGGAGAATCGAGGCATTGGAAGCAAGCGCGAGCAACGCCGATGGCTTGAAGAAGAAGGAGGGACGATGGTAAGAGAGTGGCTCTATATAAGCAGACGCAAGTGCCATGGTAGATCATACTTCTCTTCTACTTCCTAAGCATAAAGAGCAAGAATTGAACAAGCAAGCACCATCAACATGAAGTTCTTCATTGTACTTGCCATCATTGCAGCTTCCTCTTGGGCTTTACCAACTGAGGATGGAGCAGCAACCCCAGCAAGAGAGGGTAGAGGTTTTGCTCAAAATTCAATTCATGGTGAAGATTTAGTTGCTAGCTTTTATACTGATTGCTTACGTAAAGATTCAATCTCTCAATGTCTGAAATTAAAATTATTTTCCTTTATGGATCAAGTTGTGGGAGCTCGTGAATCGTATCGTCTTACCGAGGGCATCAGCGTGGTTCGTACCGAGGAACAGACTAATGGTGAGGGTGCTCCACGTGCCGCTGTCGATGACTCGTCTCTGACCGGCAAACTGCAGAACTTCCTCAGCAGCCACACTCTCAAGATCGACGTGAAGGGTAGCGACGTGGTCAACGCGGTCAGCTCGGCTGGCAGGGCTCTTGGAGAGGTCGCCGACACCGTGATGGCCGCTACTAGCGGAGATGAAGTGGCCGAGGAGTCCGCCCGCGGCAAAGGTGAGTTACCCAACAAGCGTGTAAGCACGCACTAAACCAGAGTGCAGTTATAATTTAGATAGATTAATCTTTCATAATATCAACTTTTTATTACGACTATTTTTATCAAATGCATCTGTCGTAACTTGCATATCAAGCATCTTGCACGATACACAAATTTGACTTGCACTCTTTAATTTTTACACCTTTATTAATTTAACTTTTAAACCACAGAACTATCAAATGTGGTAAAAAAAAATTAATTCAACCAAAAAATTATTAACTTACACGTAAACAATTTGAAATAATTTTGATTAAAATTAGCAAGCTGGGAAATCCCTAGTAATTTGACGTACGAAAACTCAGGCACTTTTTTTATTATTTTAATTTTTGGCAAATGTTCAAAAGTATGGCAGGTTATTATATTTTCCAAACTCGTACTATATTCAGTTAGACGGCTATGAAAACGTCACTATATGTCACATTGAACTTGAACTCTTGGTGTTTCCAGAGTTCAAGCTAAAAACATTGACATGGAATAGAAGGTATTTAGTTCAATTCCGAGCGAGTGGGAAGGGAGAATAATGGTCAAGGTTTGCCTGCTCCTAGCAGTACGAGCTTACATTATTATTACGTCATGTCTTCAGATCGCACACCCGGTTGTTACTTTTGAATCATATACATAAATAAGCACCGTTTTATGTTCCTAATTGCTTTCTTTTTCTCTTTATTCATAACTTGTAGCGTAATTTGCCTACAGCATTAGGGCAAAAAGCATATATCTATAGTTTAATTTATTCAATTAAAATGAACGTTAAATTTATAATATTTTTAATATTTTTATTTACGCTATAGAACTGTATTTTTGCGTGATTGCAAAAGTATAATTTTACCATATTCATAGTCTATTTTTACAGTATAAAAAATATTTAAATAGAAATCTGACGTGTATATCTACAATTATTATAACATGCATAAAAATCTCACTCAATTTCTTATTTCCTGTTTTTGTTCAACGGAACAGAAAAACGCACAAGAACTAACATAATAAATAAGATCATTACATAAATTATTTTGTACTACAGCACGGAGTAGAAGTAATAAAAATCACAACTATAAACCACTTTAATATTCTTAAATAATCACGAGCTATTTTTTGTTGCAAAGTTTGCGATTGTAATTATATTCATGAGCAAGAGACGAGTGGTGCGTTGTTCCGCCCGCCCTCTAGTCGTGCATGCAAAAGTAGAACAGTAGGTTGACAGGGTGGGTAACATGTAGGCGATCTGGAAACATTACTCTCATTATATCGTATTTCATTATCAACCAAGTGTACTGTATATATATTTTAATTAAATAATAGTGCAAACATAATAATAATGATACGCTCTTCATTAAAAAAAAAATAATAACAGTAATAACATGTATATTATACAATGTATCTAATGATTTTTTAATTAATTAAATGTCATCTAAAAATATTGTAGAAATTTGATACAGTGTCTGGTTTTATGACGTTAAAATTTTAATTTAGCGTATCATTTTCACAACAAAAATTATCGCATACAAATATTGCTACTTTTTAAATTACACATTTTTTTTTTTTACTTAACTTCATTTATTTTTTGTTATATATGTATATTTACATTTTTTTAGTTGCGTTTCTATTTTATGTTAGAAGACGTCTTGTCTTTTTTTATTCATTACGCGTTCTTCTTACCATGGCAAAAACAATATCATATTGCATTTATCTTTGGTAAAATAATGCTACCACTTGTATTGAATTATAAATATTGCTTATTTTTTGTGTGTTTTAAATAAAGTAATCATGCCTATTAAGTTACTAAAGTAAAAAGTTAAATGCGTTTCAATACTACTTTCACGGATCTATTTACAAAGCATTTGCTTCACTTTTATTATACCTATACAAAGTATACAATGAAAGTCGGTGAAAAGAAAAAAATAGTCAACATTCAATTACTTTTTTATGCAAGCTTCATCATGATATAAAATAAGTGAACTTCATATTTGTGTTACAGTTAAGAAAGCTGGCAAGCTCCTGGGACCCCTGCTGTTGGGAATCTTGATGAAGGCTGCCATCCTTGCCCCCCTCGCTCTCGGTGCCATCGCTCTTATTGCTGGAAAGGCCCTCATCATCGGCAAGATTGCTCTTCTCCTCTCTGCCATTATTGGACTTAAGAAACTGTTAGCTGGACAGCAGAAGACCGTGACCTACGAGGTTGTGAGCCACCCTCACTACTCTCACTCCGGCTCCAGTGGACATGATTCTTACTCTGCTGGTAGCAGCGCTGGTACCTACGCTAGCTCTGGATCAGGTGGATCAAGTGGATCAAGTGGATGGGGACGTAGCATTGAGGTGAAGCCTGCTGCTGCCGTACCTACCGCTGCTTGGGATGCTCACAAGATGGCCTACAGTGCCCAAAGCCCTTAAGGTAACTATCTCAATCAATTATTGAAAAATATCTAAATGGACCACTTGCAATGAACGAACTATTTAAAATAAATTTAAACATTCTTAATGCATTTCTTATGGAAAAAACATTATCATAAATTCATTATAACAATTTAAAAAACATTCATTGCAAGTGGTCCAGTCTTTTCCTTTCTTTCAATTTTAACTTCATTAGATATAGTCCTACGTATGCATATATATATATATATATATATTATATATATATATATATATATATATATATATATATATATATATATATATATATATATATATATATATATATATATATATATATATATATATGCATACATACAGTACATACATACATACAAGAGCTGAATTTATTTCATCTAAACTCCAAGAAAATAATTCGCTATCACCAGACAAAAATTCATTCATTAAAATAATCACAGTCACGTAATCAGCTCTTTGGAATGGTCTTGTTAAAATTATTTCATTAGCACAACGACCTGCCCTCAGACGCTTTGGTTTTCATTTTCGTTCCTACTGATAATAACTAAAATCGGTAATTTATGCTTTGCTTATTTCTTCTGTTTACAGAAAGAACTTCGTCTAGCCACAACAACGAACAGCAGTTCTTTGCAACGTCTATCTTTCATATTTATTAACACTTAAAATTTTGTTTGAGTATAATTAGTATACTTAACATCCGATTGAAACTTTAAATCAATATTTTTCTTTCACTGTTACGGGTATTCAAATACTATTTCTAAGTGTAGTAATACAATTAGAAAGTGTCTTTTCATACATTTATTTATTTTTCATATATTTTGTTAACTTCAAAATTGTTAATTATTTATAAAATTTAATTTATTTATTTATTAAAATAAACGACGGACATTAATTGACGTTTAAATGACAATCAATAATGTTTCATACAAAAAAAAGTTATTATTTTCATGACTGAACGACAAATTTCTTCTTCTTTTAGTTCTCTCTCGAGATTTTCTGTTCTTCATTTCCATAACAACAACAACAACGAAATTTCAAAGTAATTCTTTACAATTTTATTTTCCTAACTGTGACTTCAGATTTGACTCATTGTATTTTATTCTAACGAGCTAGAAACCAAATCTTACCTTCTTGTAGTTTTTAGTATTACTAAACTTCAGTATAATATCATACTTTACTTAAATAGCGTGCCAAAATGATGCCACTTGCTTCTTTGTTTCATATAATACAACACAGTTAAGTTTTTTTCACTGTACACAATAGTTAATAGTATTTTTTGCAATTATCAACTTGAACATTTTCTACGCATACTTTCTCACTCTAGTCTCTTGTGTATTGCTTTCCTATGACCAGTAGAATATTCTTCTAGTGCTTTCCTTATTTACGTCACTATACTTTACGTTACTTATTCTTTGACAATAACTGACATTTCAAACTTGAAATTTCTTACATTCTAACTTTTTCTTCAATGACATTGTATTTCTAAAATGATAATTCTTATTTTATTATATTTTCTGCTTTCTTTAAACTTTGTGACTGTTTAAGACTGACTATATCTGTTTGTATTTTTTGTCTTTGCAAATTTGAACGAATGACGAATGACTATTATACTTTACATGAATGAATATTTATTTATGTTTCTGTTGTTTTTATCCTAAACTGTGACTATTTAAATCTTTGTTTTGTATCTTTTATAATAAAATTTTTATATAAAATTGTCTATGATTCATTTTTAGTTTTCATCCGAGAAAATTTAAAATAGGATGTAACGTGGATACAGTACGTAGTTAATTGAACATCTCAAATAATAATAATTAGCACAGATATTTAATTACAGGTCGTAAAATATGTTATTATATTTACAAAAGTCAACTTAGCTGAATTCCTGCTAAAAATCAGTCATAACAAATTAAAAATGGCCTCATTTAATTCAAAGTAATTGCAGCAGAAAGGAGACAAACATTTTGTTGTTTCATCTCGTTGCACTAAATAAGAGATCTAGAATAAGTTCAAAGCGGACGACTATTAAAAAATATATAAAAAAATACATTTAGGTCAAGAAATCAATTACAAAATGTCAATATTTTTTGTTTTTTCTTATTTTTTAAAAGTGACTGCAAAAAAAAAAAACACGTTTATTATTAACATAATTATTAATAGTTCAGGTTTTATAAATTCAATTGATATAAAAAAATATATATTAATATTAATTATTATAATATTAACATACATAGCTGAAAACAAAGATATGTGTAGTTCGAGGAAGTAAAATTGTGATAGGCATAAAAATTATAAATAAAATAATATATATGTAGTTCTCCTTTCTCTTGATATTTAATGTATGCTTTATATTAGTTCACTTTATGTAGTTTTAGAGCCAAAACAATCATCTTTTATTTGTATCGTATCATAAAAGTAAATGGAAACATGATTAATATTCTAATCACTGTTCAACTTATGATGATGTCTATAGTACACAAAATGTAATTCGACTTTGATTTATTGTAATTTAAAATCTATATCTTCTACAGTTTATGTAAGAATGGATGTCACGTGTTCAAGTTAGTGTCAATTAGCTGTACATGTATGTAGTTTGTATGTAAGTACGTACGTGTATTTTGTAAGTATGTATCAACAAGGGAGAGAGTTGCAAAACTACGGACAACATGAAGGTCAGTAGGTTTATGATGAACGCGCGTGCAGCCTATATTTAATTCTTTTTTTAGTATTTTTTTTTTATTCATTGATTTAATTTGTAAAAATGCCAATAACACACATCAATAAAATTGTGTTTGTTGACCATTCGTTCATTCATTCATTATTTATATAACTTGTGATCATCTATTTCTGAGGTTCATTATGTTGCGATATACGCTCATAAAATACCATAAACTTTATGCAACTCAGTACTCAGTATAATAATAATGCAACACACAAAATGTTAAGATCAACATTGAAATTCAAGAAAGTATTAGATGATCTAATTAATTAAAATTGATGTCTTATAGTTTTAATGTTGAGCTAACATTAAGTAAGTTATATGTTTGCTATAAATTCTGGCTATATATTATCTTTTTGTTACAGATTGAACATTTTCAAATTCAAATTATTTCTTTATTCAGCAACAGAGCAAGTCGACATACACTGAATATATAATAGAGACAAACACAAAATACAAATATAATACAAACACAAAAACATAAAACACTATAGAGAGAAATATATATTATAATATTTAAAAGTTATAGTCACTCACATAAATAATATGATTATAAAATCAAGTTATTGAGATAGTACTAAAATAAGGCGTGATTTAAATTGTGCCTAAATATAGACATTGACATATTAAAGAAATCTAAATCACAGGTACAAGCATAGTTTACCAGATTTGAATAATTACGTTTCACTCTGTTGCTAAAACTATGATGAGTAATGTTTATACGACAGTAGTTGAGCTTAACTAATTTGAGTGTTCTTATTGTCCACATATCTGTGCAATATGCTACTACAACTTGAAACAATTCTCAAAGTATTTAACATCAAATTTTCTCCTGCTAATTTTTGTTCCTCCCACGTAATTTGATTAAATTACGATTAACTCATTACTTTCAAAGTACAATTTTTATTGCCTTTACTCGCAGGAGTGGAGATGTGTAGGAAAAATTGTCCCAATCAGGTTTGTGCCGCCATCTGGCAGAAATCGTGCTCAATTAAGAGAACATCCTCCGCGGAGGCAGTGAGGCTTTACTACAGGAACACCTGTAAATCCACTTTAATTGAATATTTTTATTAATTAAATTAATTTATATTACATGTGCGATAAATCAATTTTATATTATTTTGTCGATAGACTGATTGTTTCATTGGCTGTAAGCTTTTAATTCTTAAACTATGATTAATTAATTCTTATATATGATATATATATATGATATATATATATATATAATATTTATATATCTGCAGATTTTTTCAATATTGTATTAGCATGCCAAACGTGTGCCATAGTCCAAGTACGACTATTTATGCTACTCACTTATCGAAAAGTTCTATGCAATTGCATGCATCGACTGATCGCGGTCTAATTATCCGACCCAACATTTATCATAACAGAGAAACTATAGCAATTATAACGAACGAAGTATATTGCTATACTATATAATGCTTCATAGATTCAAAATAAAAATAATAAAATAAAAATTATACGAGCTCAATTTTTTAACGTTCCTTGATTTGGCAGCAGGGTTTGACACAAGTCCAAGAAAAGAAAAAGTTCCAACTTTTGTTCAATTGCCAATTAAAAATTATTATCTTAAGTTATAAATTATATATCAAGATGTGTTTTACTTAATATACTGTACACACACACACACACACACATATATATATAATATATTGATATACACATTATACACATACTATTGCGTGCACTAAAAATTGGAATGAAGGTTTAATGCCACATAACTATAAGAATTTGCATGGGATCATGTTTCATAACATAATGATATTTCAGGACAGCCGTCGTTAACTACATCTATATATCATATTATGGTTTTAATGTTTGTTAGTTAAAATTCATAAAAATCCAGGCAGCTTATAAGATTGAATTGATAAGTTTTTATAGTGCTTAAGTATCTAATTAAGACAATGATAATGCCGTGCTACATTTTTTTTCTAGCGAATGATGATCAGGTTTTTATTTATCGTGAGTAAACGTACGTAGATATTCATTTTTTATCTTGTACAGACTCTATATTGCCTTATGGCAGTACCATGTATTTATCTGGACCATTGCGTTAATTGAAATCTCCATCATATCCATACGTAAGGTATTAGATTAAAATTTTATACCACGCAATGATGCAAGTACTGTACATACTACTGGAACCACTGAAAACTTTACTCTTTATTGCCTTATATGATACATTATTTATTATAACTATTGAGTGCGTAAGTCCAGTTGGTCTTGGTATAGTAAAAATAAGAAAGCGAAACTTTATTTGATCAAGCAGTTCATAGTAGCAGTGGAAGTAAATAATAGAAACAAAAATATTGATCAGAAAGATTACATAATTATAGTAATTTAGAACTTGTCATAAAATAAAACAGCATACACAAATATTTACAAATACAAAAGCATCCCTCGCTACTTCACATATTATATCAAGCAACTTTGTGAATGCCTGTTGGAATAAAAAAATAAATAAAAACAATAATCAAATATACATAAGATATTTGTTTATTCAATAAGTTGTCAGAATCAATTCCATAAAATTCGTTCAAATTTCATTAAGTACAAAATATGAACACATTATTTTAAATATTATTTTGTTAACTTACTTTTTTTTTTTTTTTTTTTTTTTTTTTTTTTTTTTTTTTTTTCACAATTACAATTTCAGGACTGCAAAAATGTGTGACGCTGATTATAACTAGAGATTTGAGACTTTTGGTTTTTAATTATTATGATTGTTGATAGGGATTTGATTACTAGACCTTGTATTGTACGCATGAATTATTCATTCAATTAATTCATTTCTTTCAACGAGTTTTTGATGTTTAAAAGTGAAACAAATCACCTCAACAATTAAAATACTTGTAGTAGTTAAAAACGTGCTTTTAAATCAATAGTTTTTTACAAGATTCTCTTAATGGCATATTACTTAAAGTTCTAATTGCTTTTTTTTTTCTTTCCTTTCCTTTCCTTTTTTTTTTTTTTTTTTTTTTTTTTTGCTACATAAGAATTTATTGTGTGTGGGCAGAACTTCCCCAGAATGTAGTTCCATATTAGAGTCAGGACTGCAAATGAGCATAGTATACATATTTTATATATATTACATTAGCACTTTATTGTAATAAATGCTATGTACAAAAAAGTGGGTGGGGAAGACAAAATAGAAATAGAATAGAAATATTTTTATTGACCCAGGCAGTTCATAACAACATTATACATGTTACAATAAGCATTGGTCTTGTATAACTTAAATTAAAAGCAACAACAATAATTTAATAGGCACTTATCTTAATTTTAGTACAATAGAAATTGTGTACAACTTTTCATACAAAAATTTTAATCGATATGCTAAGTTAAGCTTATACACAACACTGATAACTTTATTTGCATTGTACAGTATTATAGCATCATGGTTATACAGTATAAACTTTGCAATGACATAATATATTATAATAATCTTATTATATTCTCGGTATAACAATCTATGAGTTTAAATGAAAAGTGTATTAGTACGCATACGATTGGGATAATATTTTACCATTCAGAAACTCAATTTAAATCTGCCATGTTATTCTTATGAGAAAAAAAAATGCGGTGAGGTTAAATGGTAAAATATGGTATCTCAATCGTGTGTTAATACATTAATTTTAGAATTTTAGATAATAACGAAATAGGATCCTAAAGTATAATATTCTTTGTAAGTCAATATTTTTTTAATTAAATTTTTAAATCAAGAATATTATGACTTATATTACTACACTTGGAAAATAAATGTTTACTTTCAATGTACACACGATTGTGATAATATATTTTACCATCCAAATTCAGTGCTTGTTTTTCTCATGCATAAGAATAACATTGGAAATTTGGTGCGAGTTTTTGAATGGTAAAATATATTATCCCAATCCTGTGTACAAATGTTTGCAATAAAGTACCTACGAAATGCATTGATAGTGCATCATGCATGTGTTTATTTTTATTAAACATTCAAACTTGTAGAGGCTAGAATCAATGCAAGTAGGGTGGGTACCATTGATACATAGGTACTTTCTAAAGATAAGTATGTACCTATTTCACTAGTAATAGAACAGTAACCATGCACTGATAGTAAGTTTTGTTTTTATATGTTTAACCTCTTGTATTGAATTTTGGATAATTTAAGATATGTATTATAATTTAATGTACATATATGTACAGTACATACATTATACATTAATGTTAAAAGATAAAATAAAAAATTAGTGAGCACCAGCTTTGAACTACTAGTTTCTACTACTTTGTTTTCTCAGTAAGATATTTCTTAAAAGTTTTAATTAAAACATTAGTACTTGTCTGCTAGTGAATAAATAATTTGGAATTGAAAATGTACTCGCGGGTGACGCAGTGAATGAACAATGTTGTTGCGAGTAATTACTCATGCACTAATTACGTGAATATGACAAATGAAGTGGTTAACTACAAGGTAGCCGCACTTCATACTGACTCTACCTGCTATTTCTCAATTCCCTAACTAACGCAGTGACCAGCTGGAGATAACGATGTGGCAATATGTTTTAGTTTTTAAAACCCAATTTCTTACTAACTGTATCTTCTAACGGAAGTAATGCAAATGCCCAGAGCGATGTTGTGGCCTGAAAAGCGCCGAATGTGCACTAACTACGCACAAAGGTGTTCAAAGGACAATTCTCACGCCCATTATGTAAATTACTTGATTTAATTCTTACCAATAAATAGCTTTCAATAAATTTCCAATGCCTACTGCTAGTAACACATAAGATATAATTTGCTACTAATTAATCTTATTATAATATATGCATATTTTTCTTACGAATTCTTCAAGTGACATGTTAAGTATTTTGTCATACAATCCTACGCAAAGAAACGGTTAAATCTATATGAAAATGTTGAAACCTGTTTAACAACTTCTCATCTTATTGAAATGCAATCTTTAAAAGAAAACATACAAAAAAATTTCAAAATTTTGCCAAAGTATTTTGTGAAATTGGATTAATTACAACATTAATCTACTTTGCATGCAAATATTACAAATATAAAATATCATAAAAAAGTAGAAAAATAAATTAGATTGATAAGACCGGAAATATTACGTTTGCAGCACGCATTCCAATAACTCAACTGTAAAGAATATTTAACACATTTTAAACAAAATAATAAGGTAACTGTAATATTTAAAAACCTATTTTTTAAATATAAGGCTGGTAACCTGCTAGTTATTTATTATATTTATATATTGGAATACAGTATATTTAAAAAACTAAATATTTTTGATGATTTTTTTTTACGCATAATTATCAATAATCGTTTTATTTCAGTGGAATATATAATATTATATGTGTATATATCCTGTACACACACACACACACTCATATATATGTATATATATATATATATATATATATATATATATATATATATATATATATATATATATATATATATATATATATATATAATATATATATAATATATATATGTATATATATACATACATACATACACACACACACACACACACACAACAGACTGATAATAATAAATTGATATTAATTGAGAATGATAACTATTTTGATAGCAGAGTGTATAATGTTCTGGAGATGAAATGATCGTGTTTACACAAATTCGTGATGCAACTCACTTTCAGTAAGCTCAAACTAGCATTTTGTTTCATTGACCTGTGGCCTCATCCTCACACAACACTTTCGTATATTCATCAGTATTTCCTCTCCCACGATGCTGCTTTTTCTTTTCTTTTTCATTTCTCTCCTCTCTATTCCTCTCACTCCACACGTTTTCTTGCTACTTACCTCATATCCAGCTTGTGCATACACACACACTACACACACACACTCACACACAGCACGGCTCGAAGCTCAATCACTCTCGCCTGCCTCTCTGTCTACAAAGAACCTCATTATTTCAATACACCTACACTACCATTTTTTTTTCTATATACTTCTCTTTTGTTTATACTTTTCATATCACGACTATTTGAAAATTTATTTTTTATGGTTTACATAATAAGTGTAGTGATTCCCCATCCCCTGTGTTATATAATACACATACATGAAACAATAATTCAATTTATAATTACTTACAGTGTTCTTGAAACTTGATTGATTTTTCCATTAAAAGTTTATATTATTAATAAAATGTATATTCATGAGGTATACCAGTTAGACAAGTTCTTTAAGAGATAAAAATAATAATAATAATTTAGAGCAAGTATATAGTAATGTAATGCAGTTTCAATTTTATATACATTTCAATCAATTAGACGTACAGTGTATATAGACTTAAGAATAACAAACTACAAATTATATTTTATTATATCTTAGATTGCATAAAGATTTCTTCTATTATTATTCTTTTATTGCTTCTTGTGAATAAAACAATATACATTTATTTATTTAAGCCAGTTTAAATAAAATTTCTCTTTATATGACATGATACATTACTCTTTATATCCAATTGCTTTTCCAATATATATATATATATATATATATATATATATATATATATATAATGTGTGTGTGTGTAGTAGTGGTACAGTTTACAGTTTATACGAATGAATAATTGACCATATTATGTCCATTTTCATCTAGAATTTTTTTTCTTAATAATTCTGACACTTCTTTTGTTATTCATAATTTTGATTTATTTTAATGAAAGAAGGGAAATAGTAATTGAAATTTAATTTAATATTTCAAGAATATCTCGTCTGGAGGGTAATATTTAATTAAGCATCATTTTAATAATAATAAAAAAAAACTAGGTCACATTTTTTTTTTAAATAACTTTACTTTATTTTATTACTTTGGAAATGTTGTACGTTGAAAATCTTTGCAATTATATCGTGATAATGTAAAATTCGAATTTACTTCATTGAATATAGAACAAATGTTTAAAAAGTCAAGTTTATTTTCATTTTTAGAACAGGTTTAAGAGAGGAGGTTTATGAGCAAAATTACTCTTGCGGTCATGTGTTCACCGGGCTGCATACCGTTCAGGATACTCAGCTGCAACGTTGTTATGATGTAACAGTAATGCGGTTGCCTTTTCTTCTTCTTCTTCTTCTTTAGACAACAAATTTATAACAACAATTTAAATTGTATAAAACTTTTCATTTACCATTAACTGCTACGTTAAGGGCAGGGATCAAAAGTCCAATACTTTCCGATTTTGGCTTCCTTGATATCATTTTAGAACGTAGGGTGTCCGCTATTCTTGATAAAACTTTCAGGGTAGATCACCATAGAAAAAAAAGAAGTTTGAATTCACATTTTGTCGAGTGGTCTTACAATTGAAAGTCTTAGAAATTCCAAATAATTTACATTTAGTAAGTAACATGCATTTGTTTATAGTATTTATTTGGACTCCTATAATATTGTTTAGAAAAAAAGACGACGGCACTTTTTTGAACAGCTGATTGAGATTATTAATCCAACAACTAAAACTACGTTCAGTAACTACTTTTGTTGCTCTTTTTAAATGTAATAATCATTGCTGAACGTGCAAAGTTTGTTGTAACGTACTTTTTGCTTATCATTTGCATAATGGTCTAATCCTAAGTTATCGAAACAAATGAAAATTTCTGTACATAGAATAATATGAATTGTGTTATGTTTTTCTGCGTTTAACTACCTATATAAGCCTAATAAATATAAATTGCAATAAAAAATATTACAATTTAAGAAACCATTTTAATCATAGCAGAGTTTTTGTCAGTTAAAAAGCTTTTTTTTTAATGACAAATAAATTCATTTCATTGCGCGGTGAAAAATTTATTACAACATTATTTGCAGTTTTCAGATTACGGTTTATTATTGTATTGTTATCATATCATAATTTATTTCTATTCAGTAAAATTCATATTTCTTAGTAGTAACCTATACAGCTTCATATGTGTGTGTGTGTGTGTGTGTGTGTGTGTGTGTGTGTGTGTGTGTGTGTGTGTATGTATGTATGTATGTATGTATGTGTGTATATATATAATATATATATATATATATATATATATACACACACACACACACACAAACGAATCAATTGTGTTTAGATTAATTTTCTTTTTTAACCAATAATTGTAAGTAAACAAACGAATCTTAATATAAGAAAAGAAAACTTGAGCAAAAAGGTGGTTCTGAGAGTGACTTGCCATTATAATACACACGAGAGAATGTTAAACTCCTTGGTTCGAATATCTTTTAAACTTGACCTAGTTAGTGATGTGATATAGGAAGTGAAGCTGGCAGCACACACATGCCATCATATGCTTGCTCTCGTACTTGCTACAGTCCAATGTGGCAGTCAGGCAAAGCAGCCGCCTCTCCTCAGGCCAGTCACTGGTGCCTCAGTCAAACCAAGGAAAGTGTACCATTGAAAGAGGAGAAGGTGCTGCCGAGCCAGAAAAAACGTAATCAACTTTGTAATCGACAAACACTGAGTAACAAAATAATTCTATAATGAATAATAAACTATAATAAAAAAATAATGAAATGTAATTAAAAAATCACAGGATGGATAACACTGTACACTGTAATCTGTAATCTAGAAATTTGTTATATTATATTACGTAGAAGTTAAAGTAATCTTCAATTTTCTGACAAAAATGTCGGTTGCGCCTGCAAAACAGTAGGTTCTTTACCTGCAACACAATGTATTATTATTTTGCTCTCTATAAGTTATTCTACCTGTGACATCACATTTACAAGAAGCAAAGAGTCTCAAACTTAAGCCTCTCTACATCAATAAACTGGAAGTGATGTTAGGAGCCATCCGCGTGTTTTGTTCATCATTGAAACACTTTTTTTTTTCTTTCATCTTTTTAATTTCTACTTTTCCGTGCGTTGATACCGAGATTTTTTATTATCATTATTATTTTTTCTGATTTTACACAAGAGATTAACTTGTCAGTGCACCAGAAAAGTCACAAAAGATGCACGAAATTAAAATAATAATAATAACAAAGGAGGGGGGGGGGTAAAGTACTTTCATACTAACAAAGTAAGTGAAATTTACAAAGTGTGTATGGTAAAAAATAAATCCTTGGAGTGATTTCACATCCTGTCATACATTTAATATGATCCCATTTTTTATAAGTTTAATATTTTCATAAAACCACGTGTATATAATATAGGTATACCGCAAACAAAATCAAGCTAGTTCAGCTTACTGTACATACATTGAACGAAACAATTCACATCTTTATTGAAATTACAAAAGGAAATATACTGCAATCTTTAAAGTCATACAATATAATAGTTTTCGTTACATTTAACGACTAAACAATTATTTAACAAAGAATGACAATAATGAATGCAAAAACTTGATCACCCATATAGAGTTCTAATACTCTGAGATCCTTCTCCTTGAGGCCTTCCTTCTTACAGTCATCTCCTTCGAGCAATCATCAAAACGTCACCTAGTTATGGAACGTTAAATTTATCAATTTCGTTTTGTTCAAAAGCATCATTTTTGTTGTGCTTTATTGTTATTTAAATAAAAAATAATAACAATAAAGAGTACTTATATGCAAAGTGAGCATTAAGTAGGAAAATAAGTAAATAAGCTGCAAAGCATAATGTATTATAAAGTTGCTTATAAATTGAGTTGGTGTGTATGCCTGTCTATGTGAAGAATGTATAACACAAAGAAATGTGTCTTCGATTATCCCAAGCATACACTTGTGGCTACACACAACTAACTACAACATCTTCTCGCACATTATAATGATTACTTCATCGGATATACCACACTTCACACAAGTTGGAACGTTTCTTTCAAGATACATATTTTTTATATAAACATAGCATTCATACATACAATCTCTGAGGTAGGTTAGGGTTTTAGATGAATGCATTTATAGGTAATAGTAATAACATAACAAAGTAGTATCATATTTTTTTAAATAAATTACAAGTATATTATACTGATATATTGGATCATACTTACTTACTTAGCATTTGAGCTGTATTGTTTTTGTTTTTATTATTATTTGTGTGTGTGTGTGTGTGTGTGTGTGAGAGAGAGAGAGAGAGAGAGAGAGAGAGAGAGAGAGAGAGAGAGAGAACTCAAGAAAGTAGTAAGAATAGACTTAAAATATTGTAATGATTGAAATAATGTTAAAAATATTGCTAAAATATTCAAAGTTGAATTTTAATATTGGAGAATGCGCAATTACACAAGAATTATCAAAATATGTACCGTACTTTGCATGTCTTCTTTCCACTGAGATTTTCCATGCAAACTTACTTTCCATTCCTCTGATGATAATTGAGAGGAAAGGTCAGTGGTTCATACTGTATGTCAACAACTGCAAAACTTTCATCAAAGCTAAAGGTAAATTTACATGAAGTTGAGATATTTTTTTTATGAATTTTACCTTTTCATCAATTAAAAAACTTTGAGATAATTGCGTGTAAAATGATGCATTACAGACTACTGCACATGTTTCAGCATTGCGTCAGTTTGAAATATTTTCAACTTTTATTTATTCAGTTTTATTCAGTCAAATTGTACATATTAATAAAAAAAGTTGTAAATATGTTTAATAGTAAAAAAATTACTAAAATATTTGAAGTTTTTTTTTTTAATTATAAAATTAGGGTCATCATTCCAAGGAACAAATTATTTAAAAAAATTTATGTGGTATTTAATTCACACGTACAGTCACTGACACCTCCCGTTAATTTTGCTTTATCTTGATGTTTATTATTGTGTATTCTGCACAATTAAATTATTTAATTAATATAGTATAACTACAATAGTATTACATGACATTTCATTTCTACAGATGTTGTTAACATTACTAGCTAACTAGGATACATTTTTCCCTGCTGTCTTCAAGACAAATAATAATCAACTTTAATAATGACATACAAGTATAAATAAGTGACAAAGTAACGTATACTTTATAATGCATTGCATGAGAAAAAATGTTTTGAAACATCTTATATTTTGTTTTATATTGTTAGGATATACGCTTGTCATGGAAATGATAATTATTATTGAATCAAATCAGGACAAAATACAACCTATTTTTTTTTATATACAAGTAAATAAGATAAATTAACACATTTTAATTTATTAGTCTTATCCTTTTCTCATTTTTTGATGTGTAATTTTAACTTTGTTACATTGTCTCTATAGTCTTCCCGTCACTCAGTACTTGACAGTGTCAGAGCAAGAGCAGTAGTATGTTCTCTAATTAGTATACTGCGCTCAGTAATTAATTAACAGCAATTAACAGGCACTTATCTGAAAAGTATATCGTAGTTTATGGTAGTAATTTACTGGATTAGTAAAATAAATTTATAATGATGTTTTGTTATATAAATGCCTATATACCACCATACAAAAATTATACATACAACCACTGTGTTATAAAATTTGATTTTATTGTCTATAATAGAAATGCCGTAAATTTATATTATGAAACATTACGTTAATTTATTAATTAATATCTCAATATGATAAACCATTAGATTAAATGTAACAAAAAGTACAATACATCATGCATGCTATATTTTTTCATTATTAGATAATTATTTGCATTATTATATCTTTACACTGTGTCATTAGGTATTAAAAATTATAAGAAGTTTGAAATTAGTATCTTTTTCAATAAAGTTTCAAAATAAATAAATAATAATAATAAGTGCCTCGGTAACTATGGGCATCCGGCTCTAATGAGCTCGCGGAAAAGTGTCCCACCGCGCCCAGGAGAGGATGTCACCCCGATGCAGGTGGTCAGGGTCTATAGTGCCCAAATAGCCATCAACTCGCCTACTAGCAAAATAGTCACGAAGTTTTGGGTAGTGACAGAGTGCGTGCATCTTGGCTTCAGTATGAGCCCGGTGCACGCAATTAGCACACAATAGCCCCCCCCCCCCCCCCCACACACACATGATCGAGTGTGGAGATATAAAATCAAATAATAATAATAAACTATCTGGCGTATATACGTAATCATAGTGAGAAAAATTAGACTGTCATTTTATTTTTTTTATCGTATGTATAAAAAAAAAGAAAAAAAAGAAAAGGAAAAAAAAGAAGAAAAAAAAAAATGATTACTTGCGTTTTAAATACGCATAATCGCGTTGCTATTTCTATACTTATAATTCAGCTCTGCAAATAATATTACTATAATTAAATCAGACAAAAATTAAGACGTCTCATTTCAATTTTAATCTTTTGTAACTTAATTAATTATAAATGATTGTTTAATTTGTTAGTTATGGTTAAGTTAGAGTCACTGATTTGAAACTAGAAAAAGTTCCAGTATAGTTAGTTCACTAACTGCAGTTTGTTTTCTATCTGATGTGCGCTTATTGTACATCCTTGATCTTGAGTGCAATAATTAAACAGTTTAATGTCAAAGGTTATTCACAGTTAACTCATAATAACTACTTCAAAGATTGCGTGAAAAATATAAAAATCAAAACTGCATGCTGCGTAATTAATAGCTACCTTATGTACTGTGTAAGTTTAATCTTGACGAGGATCACCTTGACCACCTAATTAATTTATAAAGGACCGAGAGTGGAATGTATCTTCATTTTTTAAGTAAGAGTGCAGTGTTTTATTAGTTTTTTTTAATAATTTTTTTTTTTAATGAAGTAAAAATAATTATTCTAAATTTTAAATTAAGTTTTATTTAAAATATGTTTACACTTCAAAGGTTTGAATAAAAAAAAGAAGAAAGTAATAGTGAATGTAATGTAAGACAGACTCACTGTATATATGAGTCATGGATAATTATATTATATGACAAGTTTTTATTGATTTATTTTAATCTCGGAAATAAATACAGGATTATATTTAATGCCTTACGTATTAATTTCAGTTGAAAAGAAGTCTAATAAAGCCCTTAATTCACACACAACTGTGTAGACCAGTAATTAAAATCTACTGCAATATGTAACATTCCGCGAAAACAAAAAATCAGGATTTTGTACACTATGTAGCATAAAAAACAAAATGAATAAGGAGCAAAAATGTATTACAATTACGTATTTAAAATTGATCTTGAGTATGCGCAACCATTTTTCTCTTGTATATGTATAATTCTATGTTTCAATGCATTTACAATGCAATGTTTGCAAACGTTTAAATTTAACAAATTTATATACT
The DNA here is from genome assembly GCA_949318235.1 of Ecdyonurus torrentis. Lineage (NCBI taxonomy): Eukaryota > Metazoa > Arthropoda > Insecta > Ephemeroptera > Heptageniidae > Ecdyonurus > Ecdyonurus torrentis. The sequence goes on from OX439127.1 coordinate 54,293,329, forward strand.
GTGTTATTAAATTTGGTGTAATAACTCTTCTTCTTATCTCACGATTATCAAACTTCATAATAAAAGTCAGAACGGTCACGACTCACGAGGTTGTACTTCAAAAACTAAAAAAAAAAAAAAATAAATAAATAAAAATAAAAAAATCCATTCATTTTATCATTTTATTAAGTGTTTAAGTTTGCCTTTTCTTAATACAAAAATAATTATTACTTTTAATCTTGATATAACACAACACGTACTACGTACGTAAAAAAGTGAGGGAGAGAGAGAGAGAGAGAGAGAGAGAGAGAGAGAGAGAGTTATGATGCTGATGGTGAGAGTGTGTACAATTATGTTAAGAACCAAGTGAATCATTCCACCTCATTGTCAGTACCTATAAATAAACATAGCAATAAAAAAACGTAGTATTTTTTATTAAAAGAAATTTTATTTTGAAATCAACTGATTTTCTTCTAATTTTATAATTTATTATATTATAATATATAGATGAAACAAAGATTATTATGTTGTCTATGCTTACCTAAATATTTTAGAATAATTCATTATAAAATCTCCATAATTGTTTCAAAGCGTTTTCTATAAAGTATTATTTAAATAAAGTATTTTCTTAGAAACACATATAATTTTATGTTAACACAAAAGCATATTTTCATGTATATATAAAATTCCAGTCGGTATACATAAAAAACTCTTAATGGTTACTACAAAGAATTTAACGGGATGAAACATTGGGATGGGCATGATGAGGTGGTAATGTACTGCTTTTATTTATTATACTTGATTACAAGAAACGTTTCATTTGTTTTCCTTTAATATTAAAATGATTCATTCCTTTGGATATTTTAAAATGTGACATTAGTAAAGAATGATTATTATTATTTAAACTTTAGTTGGTTTAGTTTTGATTCAGAAATTGTCTAACGGGAAGCTACTCTCACATACGACGCCTATCTCACACTTTGCTGCATGGCCTCGACCTTGCCCACATGGCAGCTAAACACTGGTGCTCAAGATATATACGTACGCGGGCTACGCGGGCGACAAACACGCGCTGCGATCGCTATAGCTGCGTTCTCAGCTCGCGGATCACCAACACACGCGGCTACAGCAATGTCGGCATGCTTGCATGAATCAACGACACTGGAATCTCAAACTTTTCGCTCCTCACTAGAAGAGGGTCATTAGAACGCGCCCAAGCTTGATGTTACCTTAAAAAGATCAAAAAGACTTCCAAGTTTCGCCAGCATTGCATATTATTTCTACATAACAGTTTTTTTTATAACATCGTAGGCAGATAAAATGTATCACATGTGTACTGCGGACAGACAGGCCAATCATCTGTTCAAGGCTTACTTTAATATGAACAGAAAATGAAATCGTAGAAAAAACTCACTCATTTATATCAGAAATTCAAGTTAAATTCTAGATTATATAATATTTAATTCAACTTTTTTTTACAAGCTTTTTTTTAACTTACTGTGTAGTTTTGTTTGTACCAGTTAAAGAGCTTAGTATCAGTTTTCTCGTCAACTGTCAAAATCATTATTGTTTGATGGGTTTCAAGGGTCTATATTATACGTTGGTAAGAAAGTAATGAAATTATTATTATTTATTATTAGGAGTAATGGATTATTCAACATGGCATTACAAACATTTAGATAAATCTTGTAACATAATAAACACCCTTGCATTTATGTTGATATAATATGTCCATTATTATTTTAATTATATATAAGTCATCACATCACAGTATAACAAGTTTATTTGCATTTTATTTTTTTAATATTTTTGTTGTATTATGCATTTTTATTAGTATATTATCGTCACTTGAAAATTTTATTTAATTAACGCACTTGGACTCCTTGTTTGCTGCATAAACAAATAATTTGTATTTGAAATATTGAAACTGCCCGAGGCATGACAAAAGATGAAAAATGTATTCGTAAATTGAAAGTATTAAAATAAGCCTGTGATTTCATATTTGTTAATATAATATATATATATCTATATCAATTAAAGAGACCATGAATATGAAACTGGGGAGCTAAAATAAATACGCAAACTTTGTGTAAATCCTAAATTCATAGCAAGTCTAACTTAAAACTTTTTCCACCTAAATTTTGAATCACATATTTCTTATAATTTATTAAAGATAAATATATATATATATATATATATATATATATATATATATATATATATATATATATATATATATATATATATATATATATATATATATATATATATATATATATATATATATATATATATATATATATATATATATATATAAATTGAGGTGGTATTGGTACTCCTTGAAATAAGTTAAAATATTAGTTAGAACAAAAGATATAAATTATTTTCAATTCAATTCCAAGTTGCCTAGATTTATAATATGAAATAAATGCTATGATTGAGATTCAAAGTAATGTTTATATATATATATATATATATATATATATATATATATATATATATATATATATATATATATATATATATATATATATATATATATATATATATATATATATATATATATATATATACATACACTGTATATTATGTATATGTCAATAAAATGTAGATGATTTTTAACGTCCTTTTCCGATCCCTCATCAAGACTTTGAAAATAATTTTTTAAATGCACTTATTAGAGTTTTTAATAAAAATAACAATTTCATTGCTTAATAGTAAATTTTGGAACACTTGATAAATAGACATAATTATATGGAAAGAAAAGTGACTTGAATAATGTAAACAATATGGTATCTGTCTATGTATAATGCACAGGCATCCATTGATTGTATTAATACCCGGATCCAAGAAAAAGCTCTACATCCTGGTATGCAGTCAGTCATTCACATACGATCTCGATCCATTTGGTCGTCATTCATTTTCACTTTGTATTATTGCCTTGGTGAAATGCTACGACAATCTTACTCACTTTTCCCAGTTTTTAACCTTCATATTTCAAACACACACTACTATAGCAGTGTGTTTCTTTACAATTCATGTGGACTACATATAAGAAAGTTATACATATGCAATTATTTCTTTTGTGTTTGAAAACTATCGATTTACGTATGGCAGTTTTATATTGTACTTTGTATGGCGTCCTAACAATGTTAAGAAGAAAAATATCAGAATTGGATGTGTTTTTCATATGTAATTAGGTTAAAAACATTAAAATGAATAATAGAAATAAACTTCAATGTGAAATATAGAATAAGAGTTCATTTTAAAATAAAGCAAACAATAAATGTCTTATAATATACCTTTAAAATTTACAATTCTGTATAACTTTATTAAGAAGCGGAAGCCGATAATTTTCTACAAAATTTGGATTCATTGTTACTCTTTTTCCATACAAACAGGAACTTGTTTATCAAAATAATGTATTTATTATTATATTTTTTACCAGAGAAGTAAACTAGCTTACTAAATGACTAAATGAAAGCAAAGTAATTGCTTTATGAAATGTTCAAAAGGATCGTCTTGTTCTATAAGAGCTGAATACTTTGAGTAGAATATTTATTTAAAAATTTGCGAATGTCACGTAAAGTATTTCAAGTTAATTTAGTGGAGAATTTTAACACCAAATATACTCGCTACAGCTTATATTTATGTACCGCAAGGAAATAAAAAACTTGCACAACTATAGACTAAAATGCATCACTAAAATTGCAAGTTATTCATTTCACTTCGGTACATTTCTTTGTTTACTTACTTATACATTAAAATTATTTTTCATAAAATAATTAGTAAAACTAATTACTAAATAGTATTCTCCACGAGCTGAGATAAAAAAGGGATTATTAACCTTCCATTAGAACAAGAACACACAGCGTCTTCTCAAGTTTTTGATGCAAATATCTCTCCCATTTCATAACACTTATATATTCGTTATATAATTTTTTTTATATAATACTTTATTGTCCATGACTTGTCATTGTCACGAATCTGACACATTTTTATAATGACGTCAATTTACGTTATAAAATTTTGAATCTTGGGTGGTGTGCTGTACGCATTCCTCTAAATTGTCACAATATTTTAAATTTGACTCTACTGTACAGTACAAAACATTGATAGCAGTAATTTTTTTAAAATGTTTCACACATATCAATTTTACTTTTAAAAATATTAGAAAATAATTATAATTTTTGTCGAACAGAAATGTCAAATAAAATTCATTATGAAGTAGAAGTATTCCATCAAATTTCAATATCAATCAATGTTTTTGCTAATTAAACAATATTATTATGTGTATAAATTTTTAGAAGTTGATTATTTTGGATTATAATTGTGTCTTTGCTCTTTAAATAATAATCATTTTTCCCAATACAGTATCTGTATTTTTTAGATATTAACTTAAGCAAATAAATTGTTTTTGTTTGCTAATTGTAGGAAAAGGAGATTTTGAATTTTGGAAGAAAATAAATATTTGGCAAAGTTTAAAATAACTGTCTTTTAATAGCTAGTCAGCCTAAATCATTAATGACTTTAAAAAAATCGAAACAAATAAAACACATTTAAGTTTTTAAACATTTTTTTTTAAATAGCTTTAAAAACAAAATTTCACAGCATTTAATATCTAACAAAAAAGAAAACACTGTAAAAATGAAATATTTTTGTTACAATGTACTACATTTTTTTTTTTGTGTTGCTAGAAGCAATTAACAGTGTGTTTGTTATAAAATAAAGTAGGTATGTAAAGTATGAAAACTTTGATAAGCATACATATGAAAGTGACCGCAATAACAAATGTAGGTACATATGAATGCAATTAATGCCATCTGTTAATTTTTAAATTTAATTCTATTAAGACGTATGTTCACGTTGACGTTTATAAACAGAAACAATTCATATAACACACGTTATGAATTTCTCATTATATATCTTGCTAATCTGTTTAAAATATAATGATAATATGGATTGTCATTTTATAAATTTGATTAGGATATTATTGTCTTCCTGATGGTATACGCTTCAATGGGTTCAATCAGTCATCTTAGTAACCATATGTGCTACTTCCGAGCAAAAATACCATACAAAAGATTACTTGTATGTGTTATATTAGTCATATTGAGCTCAATACATAAGCAACAAGAAATGTGCAAGGTGCGTCAACCTCTCTGGAGGTGCAATCATAAAAATAGAGCACAACAAAATAGTCGTTATTCTTTTATTGTTATTATTATTAATTTCATATTGTTTATTTACTATTTTCATACATAAATTTAAAAAAAAAATTGATATGTTTATATATGATTTTAATGAATCAGGTACCAAATAGAGCAGAACAAAAGCTATAATTTAAATTGTGTATCCTCAAATATTTTTTTGATTAAAAATATATTTATTTTTATATTAAATACAAAAAGTTATCAAATACCAAAAAAAAAAAAAAAAAAAAAAAAAAAAAAAAAAAGTATATATACCAACATATTTTTGTAAAATATATATTTATAAATATATATACTAAAAAATAAACGGGACTTTTTTTTAGCTGGCACGTAAACTGATTTAAACTGACCTTGCCCGAATTATCTGTTAAAAGTTTTCTTCCTAGATTCCGTGAAGAGAGGGGGAAAGGAGACTAAGAAAAAAAGTAAAAAAAGTTGTTGATAGGAAGTGATTACAAAAGATTGTAATTAGACCGTAAATCCGACAGAGCATGGCATATATGCGTCTAACATGCGTTATCGAAGCGGCTAGCATGTATATTCACTGACCTCCCAAAATACAAAATAAGAAAACTCTTATAAAATAAGATAGATTAATTAGATATATCTACTTACTTTGATACGGTAGAGCTCAGATTTTATATATAAAAAAAATAACAATATTCTAATATCATCTGTTCCGCTAATTTTCTCATCTTTTATCATGATACGTTATTATGAAAAATCTAACCTAGATCTAGATAACAAGATCTCATTTTTACATGAAATTAATTATTATATACAAATACAATAACTTTTATCGATTCATGTTTAACATATTTTTATTGATACCATATTTGCATAATTTTGAAATATATATAAAAAAAATCATTGTCGGCTACTTTATGGAGGTAAAAAAATATAATAAAAATATGCAAAAAACTAGAGCTCAAGTGAATGGATACTCTCATTAATTTGCAAGCACAGGATCAATTAAATTCCAGTTTACATGATAATTAGACAAAGATTTGTATGGCCTCATAAAATATAACAGAGCTCAGTATGATAAATATACTTAAATTTAAACTGTTTTTCATTGTTATAAATAAAATCATACTTTAATCCTTTTTTGAATCTTTAATTGAAGCTCAAAGATTATTATAAGAATTATAGGATCAAAATTCCCTAAATAATAGCTTATTAAGATAAAATGCATCTCAGCATCTCTATGGTATGACGCTGCATAAATTGCTTTGGTATCAGACATCAACAATCAACAGCAGCTCCAGAGCACAGACGTGGGAAAGGATGAAACACCGCCAAAAGGATAAACAAAAAAGTACGACAAAAACAGGGTTACTCTCTCTCAAATAATTTTCCTTCTTATGCCCTATAAGCTTAGCAATCAAATATATAAGAGTATTATAATTACTCTTATTTACTCTGAAATTTTACTGTGATTGATGTTATCATTTTTTATGAATTAGATTTGCTGATTTTTCATGATTATTAGAAATAAATTTGTATGATTTTTTTTAATCATATGAGTGTCATCATTTTCACGCTTGTTAGTGTGTGCTCCACTTTTGCTGACCGTATGTTCATTGTAGTAAGTCAGTGTATGTATGTGTGATGTGGGTACAGCCAGCTAACCAAGGAAGAGGAGACGGACCGGACGAAAGGCGGGACACAGGGGACGGGGGTGAGGGGTACACAGACGAGCCACCGGCAAGAAGGAAGTGTTAAGAGGAGAGGCCTACCTACCTACCTACCTACCTACCTATACCCACCATCCTACCTATGTTATATGTGCTGCTTACTACGCGGCGGACTAACTGCTGGCCACGCTGGGATGCTCTCTGGAGGAGAAGGAGAAGTAGAAGAAGGAGAAAATGTGTCTCTTTCCTCATCCCCACTGCTCTACAAGTTCTGAGATAAAAGACAGCTCTCTCAGGATCGTTTACACTACTCAACTTTAAGTCTGAGGAAGGTTTAGATCACCTCTTCTCAGGATAACAAAATAACAAGGATTTATCTTCCTTAACAATTTTTAAAGTGCGACTTCTGTGTTTGAAGTGTTATTAAAAAAAATCTTATCATAATGAATCGCAAGTGGATTGCCGTGTTCTGCTGCATTGTGGCTTCTACTTATGCTGCCAGCGTTACTGTCAACGAAGTTGACAGTGCACGCAGCTCTGAAGACACTATTACCTTCGCTTACCGGCTATGGGAAGGATGCAACAACAAAGCTAACTTGGATTTAATTTCATGCCTTAAACTGAAGGTTGCTACTGCTGTTGAACGTGCTGCCCGTATGAATGACCTGTCAGTTTTTGATGGAGTCACTTTCAAACGTCACGCTCCTTCCGAGTCTGCTGCTACCGAGAATGAGGAGACCATTGAAGCCACTCTGCCCAGAAGCGCTGATGCTCGTGACGACACCCTCAACGCCATGATCATGGAGCGCGCCCTTCACTTCTTCCAGACTCACTCTCTCAGCGTGAATCTCGCAGGCACCCCTGAGTTCGAGCGCAGCCTCTCTGCCGGAGATGGTAAGCATCTTCTCAGTCGCAACGCTACATAACTACACACGGGGACTTTAACGCAGGGGGTGCATTCAGAATAATTAGAAAGTGATTTTTCAAAAGAGAGTTTTTGCATGAATTATTTAAATTAGCATTAATGACAAAAATTATTCTATGACAGAAATGTTATATATATGAGCTCTGTCATAAGTAATGATTTCTTTTCTTTTTTCAATAGTACACAAAATATAAAGCTTTTACTATAGACCAAACTTTGTGTACGCACACACACAACAAAATATTTTACTCTTCTGATTTTGTTACTAATAAGTTGATTTGTTTTTTGTCAACAGCCCGTGGCAAGCTGAAGAAAATCGCTCCCCTACTCCTCCTCCCCCTGCTGAAGGCTGGTCTTCTGATTCCTCTTGCCCTTGGTGCCCTCTTCTTGCTCGCCGGTAAGGCCCTTATCATCAGCAAGCTCGCACTCCTGCTCTCCGGTATCATTGGATTGAAGAAGCTGTTCTCCGGTGGACATGGACACCATGAGACCGCTTACGTCAGCTCTGGTTCCGGACATGGCTGGGGTCGTGCCTCCGAGGACGCACACAACCTTGCTTACAGCGCACATGCCAACTAAACCTCATCAACCCTCATCCAAATATCCTCTTTCACGCATAATTCCCTCTATTATTTAAAAAAAAAAAAAGTCTCTCATCTTCTCTTAAGAACTTAATTTATTGTTATTTATTTCTCTTCATTGTTTTCTTTTTTTTTATTATATAATTTTGTTGTTAAGATCATCTCCCAATATTGTACATTTAGGTCAATAAAAGTACTCTAATATTTTAGAGTATGTCTCTTTAAGATATTAATTTATTATGTACAGCTGAATGTTATAAATAAAAATCCTCTTTGATCTGTAACTTAAATAAATGTTTGTTTGTTTTACAAATACCGATCCTTCCTTTATCGTTGAATAGGTATTACAAAATAATTATATATTATTTATCACACATAAAATTGCATGTTTTATTTGAAATGAAATTCCTCTCATGCAGATAAATATAGAATATATATATATATATATATATATATATATATATATATATATATATGTATGTATATGTATATCAATTAATTGCAACACGTGCTTATCAAATTGCTTACATAGGCACGAACAATAATCACTGAAGGCACATACATGAATCGTGGTACTCGCACGTGACAATGTAAAGATTAACAGAGAGGGTTTGTAAGGGATCTGACGCACGGATGAGCATCACACTCACGCACGTAAGCAATCAGGCGCAACGCAAATCAAGCCCGGTAGGTGGGGCAGTAGAGAGAGAGAGCGTGTGCGCCACGCCGATATTATGTAGGGTCCAAGTTACGAGAAGGAGGAGCGGTCGGTCAGAGAACAAGGGCAGGTGGAAAGTAGGTGAGCATGGTAAATAACAGGATCTCCACACACTCTTTTACCTCCTACCACCCTCTTTCTTGTAGTTGATGCCGCCTTCTCTCTATATCTATCTATCTAACTTTGATTCCTCCTTTTCAAACATATGGGGAGAGACAGAGAGAGAAAGAGAGATTCTTGTCGAAATCAGGGCATCCGTAACTCGGATCTTAACCTTCTTTTCCTCATATTAAGGTGATGACTTGTGATTATACTAGCCACTAGAAAGACCACTTCCGTTCAAGTAAAACATACTCCTAATTAAGCTAATGACTATAACAATGATAATAACCTATTTCTTGATTTTTTTTTCTTTCCTTTAAAATATCAATTAAAATATTATATAACGTTCCCACGGTCAATATGTGTTTATTCATGTATAGATATAAACTATAATTTATTTAAATAGATGATTAGGTATTTATTTTTAATAGTTTAAAACGGTAAAAAAATGTGTGTATAACCTCACACACTCTAGAACAGTAATAAAAACAGAAAATATATCGATAAGTTTTTTTTCAAGATTTTGTAATTCTTTGCAAAAGTAGTTTTGAAGTCATTATTTGTTTATAGAAAAAAAGTTTAAAAATAGACTACAAAAAGGCAAAAATTCATATAGAAAATAATTCAACTTGGGAGATTTTCAGAAATTGTCATGCAATTACAGAACATTGAACTGCAAGTTATTATTTATTGGAAGTAATAAAAGTGGAATAAACACTCTCGGTCAAGTAAGAAGGTCAAAGAGAAAGCCTTTTCTCTCTCGACCGTGCACAGACAAGATGAATATATGAATGTATTTGTTTTCAGTTGGCGCATCCGGCATTAATCATAACAATCGTCAATTTGTAGAAAACGAAACATTATATTGATCTCTATATTTTAAACTATCAAACATTTGTATGCCAAAGGATAAATATGAAATTCATATAGCGTAACAATGAAATCATTTTTTGTCATTCTTTTGTTAATAAATAGTAAAATTGAAATGGTATTTTACGACTTACACACATTGTATTTTATAAATGTAAGCAGTAGTACGGCTTACTAAAATTATTTATCATAATTTATAGCTAGAGGTAATTTTAATTAATTTTCATTCATCTCGAATATTGAATGGAAAGAACACTTTAACGAAACAGAACAAGCTTAAAAAATAATAAAAATAAACACTTTATTATTTGAGTGTAAAAAATAAATATATATAATGCAAAAGAATTGGAGTGTGATTGGCTGGAATCGTTATTCCAGCTACAATATGTTATCTTACTCTCACAGCATCACTTGATAAACTCCAAATACGTATAAAAAAACTATTTTAACAGCAGTAAACTAAAGAACTATTTTATTATTCTTGGTTCACGATAAACACGATTTTAATAAACTTTATGTTGAGTTTTGCACACATCCAAGATGAATGTCATGACTTATTGGATAGACAAAAAAACACTAAACATATAATGTTCGGAATTTTATTTTAACAATATAAATACCTTTCATAGCAATATGGTTATATTTTTATTTAGAACGTAACACGTCCATCCATTTCAATAATTACAAATCAGTAGTAATCAATAAAATAGTTTCATAATTTTGTTTTTATTTATTTAGTAATGAACACCATACAATTAAAAGCAATAAATGGAAAACTTAATAAATTCTACTGAGTTTTGTCCAAGTATGCAAAGTACCATAATGTATACAGGACTGCGATAATATATTTTACCATTTAAATCCAGCAAGTGTTTTTCCATAAGAATTACATTGCAAATTTAGTGCGAGTTTTTGAATGGTAAAATATATTATCGAGGTCCTCTGTTCTGTAACGTTACAATCAAAACATGACATACAAATGACAAATGCCCCCGAGCCTCATCACAAATAAATCTATAAAACTAGGATAGATAAAGTACCATAACTGAAGGCCCATAGTTGATGTCACATTACATATTACATTATGGTATGAAATTTGAAGTTTAATTTTAATATAAAATCTTTGAAAACAACTAAAACTCATATCATTTTTTTAGAATAATTAAATTGACCGCTTTAAGTATAATGTTCCTTTTTAAAGACTTAAGTTAGTAATTATTTTTATAACTAATGATATATATATATATATATATATATATATATATATATATATATATATATATATATAATATATAATACTATACTTTAAAGAAAAGATTAAAAACGTACATTACACACAAGAAATATCACTTTCTTCACATTACTTACAAAAAAATGATAAAAAAATAAAAAAAATGTTAGTATTCACATAAAATATTAAAATTTCTCCGTTGACTAAGCATTATTTTTATTATAAGTAATGTTAGCGAGGGGAAAGGGAATAAAAACGTAGAAAAAAAAATTGTTCAATTATTTTCTTACTTGTTATATGTTAAAAATTCTTTATTTATAGTGAGATTTCATTAACACAACAGTTCCATGCAATTTGCATCATCATTGCAGTGTATTCTATTGAACGTGCACCACATGGACCACTTTTTGGTGTGAACTATTCATATGGTGCATCCTGTACACTCCCTCAACCTACATTAGGTGTCAAGTACACGGATTCATCTTAAAGTTGATCCCTATAGTCCATCTTATACTTTCCCTCACTTCACACATTATCAAGCATTTTTATTTTTAAGAGAAAAACTATATGGGTAATGTAGGTCTAAAACTACAATAAAAAACTATACTGTAGCTTTTAAATAATAATTCTTTTCATAAAAGAAAACCTTTGTATGCATTAATACACTCAGAAGATAAATATTTTATTTCAACACAGAAACGTTATAAGAGAATAACCTTTGAAATAGTTTGTTTGTACTTTAAAGCATTTTCGCTAGCTAAATATATAGTGTCGATCCAGATATCCTGTATACCAATGATATATAGGTTACTCTGTAATATGCATTAGTAGTTTATGAATAAATAAACATGGTTACAGACAATGCATGACATGTTTAGTGAGCACCAATTTTTAATTTCTAACCGCTACCAGTTTGTTTACTAGGTGTACATTTTTGTTTGTATTTATCCGCAAATTTCTCACGAGCGTACAGGTGAATTCTTAACAAGTGCTAAAAAAGCACACAAAGTACTGTGATATTATATTTGTTTCTTTCGTTACGATTTTGTATAACCTTTTAACTTTTAAACTAGTTTTTGGTAATTAACACTTAAAAAAAAAATGATAATAATAAAAAAATAGAGAGAGAGACTTCGTAAGAATTTTAGGAAAGCAAAAAAATTAAACAAAGAAAATAAAGAATTGAGTTGGAGTTGAAGTTTACACGGAGTAATATTAATTTTTAATGTGTAATTAATTTAATTACATGAAATCTCCTTTTTTTATATTCAATCAAATTAATTACACATTAAAGAATGCTACTTCATGTAAACAGGCCTTTAATTCTTGTTTTTGAAATATTATAGATTTAACTGTATCTAAATTACATATTATTCTTATTTTATAACTATAATCTTGGTCTTTTTGTCAGAATATGACATTTCAATTCCTATCAGAATCTTTTGCTTTCAACTTATGTATTACAGAAAGTAATTTAAAAATAAAATTAAAAAATATAGTAAAGCTGCATTTCTTTTTTTTTTTTTTTTAACAAAAACTCATTTTTTTTATTTTTTATTTTTTAGCTTTTCAGCACGGAATATAGGCAACTTTTTCACTTTAGCTGTAGAGCGGGTTGCGTACTTCTTGTTCGCAGTCACCTAATGGTTTTTATAATTTTTGTTTAAATAGCAATATTGCACTCATTATTGTCTTCTCAGTTTTTTATTATGTTTATGCATTTCCTTCATTTAATACGTTTGCTAATATCGGTTTCTGGCTATAAATCTTGTGGTAGCTGGTGAAAAAGTTTTACTGTGCACATCGGAAACATCTATAACATAAAGGATATTATCTTAATAATAACAGATATTTTTATATTTTTTGAACTGTAAAATCAATTATCTAAAGAATTATAATACCTTTAATAACTTTAGATATATTATACACATTACATTAGACTACATTAGTACATTTCAACTTTATTTGGGTGGTCACAAATAAATGTTTTTCTCCAAGAAAATGTGACTAATTTAATAAAATTAGTTTTTGTCTTCCTTTATCTCCTTCCATATTTACATTTTATTTACAACCATTACAACGGTAGAACCCAGCTTATATGAGAAGAGCTCATGACTTTTCAATTAATTTTCCTATTTTATTTCGTATTAAGGAAGAAAAATGCATGGGAGACCAAATAATATTTAAATTATATATATATATATATATATATATATATATATATATATATATATATATATATATATATATATATATATATATATATATATATATATATATATATATATATATATATATATATATATATATATATATATATATATATATATATATATATATATATATAGGTTTCTCCTACATGATTTTGTATTTTCAAGATAAAATAGCTCAATATATCAAACAAGTAATGAATTAGTTGCTTATATTTTATGGCCTTTCAAAGTTAGCACCAAATATATATATTTTTTTTAATACTAAAAAGAATGTTATATACACATCACACATGACTTCATTTTGTAATACATTGTAAAATTTTGTAACAGAATTCAGTAATAAAAGTTGTATTTTTTTGGAATTTTTAGTGCCTCAAATAAAACATCCAGTTTTTATAATTTCTGTCAAATAATATTCCATTGATATTACATTCTCTCTCTCTCTCTCTCTCTCTTAAAAAATTCTAATTAAAAAAATTCTTATAGTGCGTTGTAAGTTATACGTAACGTTTTAACGTTTATTTAGTAATAATTTTCATTAGCTTCTCACTATTATAGCAACAACATCACAACAACAAAACAAAACAAAAAATAACAAAATGCTTTTTTCCCAAAACATCATCCCAAAATTTCCTACTTGCTGTTATTAACACATTTTTCTGCTCGTTCTTATTATACTACAGATTATTATGAAGTTTCATTCTAAAATATATTTGAACGTTTTATTTGGAATGCTAATTCACAAATTTGGTTGATATTGCCAAAACATATCCATGACAGATATTGGCAGGTGTATCGACTGGCTACAAGTAAGAAATGAGTGCAGTGTGTGAGAAGCAGGCTAGTGTAAGTTGTGTGTAAGTTGGAACGACTATCTTGACCACGTTATACTCAAGAGGCGAAGGCAGAACTGACGCAAGAAACAAACGTATGTCCCGCTAACTGCATGCAAGCAAAAACCTCCATCTCAAGAGCTATTTTATTTTCTACACTTTCCGTTTCCTTGGTAAGGAATTTCTCATATATGTAAGCCAAGCTATTCTTTCTTCGTGTTAAAACCCCTTAGGCTACACTTATACTAACATTAAAATTATATATTTATGTAAATAGATCATGTGTATATTTTATTAATTTTATAATTAAAAAAAACTGTATTTCCGTTATGACATTTCTTTGCTCAGCATCTAAAATTCATTTTAAAATATATATTTTTACTGTTTTGTCATGCGTAAATTTTACAATCAAACTTAAATGGTCATGAAAATCAGTTTATGCTCCGCGTGAGCTTATATTTTGTGATTACTAAAAGTTATGGGTCAAAATGGAGGTTTTAAGTTCGCAATAGTTTATGATAGATTTAGAAACATTAATAATCTTTTCATTTCATATTTTTCACTTCTTAGAAAAGTTGAAATAAATTACAGAGTTCAACTCAAACGTGCAATGTTCTGTATTTAGCTAGAAGTGCGTCGGAGAAATATTCGTTTAAATATTATTATTTTTTATTGCAAACGCATGGATATTATTGAAATATTTTAAAATTCGAGATGAAAAATTAAACAATTATAATGTCCTTTTAACTAAACTTCCGCATATTTCCAGTTATAAATAAGATTGTATATAGTAGCGGTAGGTTGGTAGGTTACATCAAGCATGCGAACACTTCAACGGCAAACAGCCCACCTCACTGTAGCCACTACCTAACCTAGAGGTTTCTTCCACTTCTAGATTTTTTTTTTAATTCCTCCAGTTGTATTGGTATCGAGTGCGTCGTGGCGTCCGAGGAGCCAAACATGCCGTCCAACACCGCACCCAAATGCTTTGGAATGTTCCTCACACAAGCGGTACGGCAAGAGCAAGAGAAGCAGCTTTACTATACCAGTTGGCCGGTCAGTCAGTCGGACAAGTGAGATTTTCTCCTCGCCTCTGTGTATACTTACGCACGTGGCTGTGATGTGACACAGGTGATCTTATGGCGAACTCATTGAATCCGCTATTTAGATACTGCGGATACCACACACGGCTAGCATCACCTTCAATAAACTTCATTATAATATATTATCTCTCTAAAAATGCACTTTATTATTTTCTTTTTGAACTATCACAATAGGATTATAAATATGAAATCTGTATTATATATTCTGTAATGGACAGATATCATATGAATTTTTTTCCTCTAGAATTAGTTATATTAATTATTATATTTATTTATTTACTTTAACTTATTTATATGTATGTATATATTTATTTATTCATCTAATCAAATAACATTTTATAATGGTTACAAAATCTGAACGACATCCTTAAAAACAATACAAATGATGTTATTGTTTTAGCGTGGTTGAAACGTCACGTTTGATAGAAACATGAATTTGAAGACATGAACTTGAAAAAGTTCAAGTTCATGACTCGAAGTCAGGTCACTCATAGTGAGTGACTCAACGTGAATATATTATGTAAATTTGAAATCTCTCTTTTTATGCGTATTTCAATTGTATGTAGTGCAAGGAATAAATAATTTTCTTTTTATAACATACAAGATTTTTTAAACAGATAGTGCAATCTTTTGCATTGTATATGAATATCTAAGGAAAAAAATAGTAATAAAAATAATATTATTGTTAGTGTGAATTCGTGCATAACGTTCAAACTTTGAAATTGAATGTCAAAACTGCAGGGTGTTTATATTTTAGTATCGTTTTTCAACATAAGATTGGGTGTCAAGAAAATCAGGTTACTCATCAATTTTATTTTTTTATTTTTAAATATTTGAGTCCTAACTAACAGAATATGAACTGCGAGAGTTGATTTTAGCATGAATTTTCATCCTCACGTACGCATTCTAAATAAACAGCAAGTTCAACAAGAAAGTACTTTAACTACATACATGATAAACCCACATGATCAAATTGGTGTCAACTCCAAGTTGATGCAGCACTCATGAATGCTTAAGTCTTACAAAATGCAATCTGTTAATACCTACACTCAATTTATATTATAATTCTAGCGCTACACTTACATTAGAGTTTGTAAACCCTGTTTTCTTACACTAAAAAAATGCGCATTCCATGCGTGAATAACCATAGCTGATCTTCATTTTAGTACCAGAAAACAGGGTTTACGAACAGCATTACTTTAAACGTTGCGATGAAAGCTCAAAACACTCATCTCAAATTTAAAATTAATTATTTCATTTCTTTTTTCTAATGTATTTAATTTATTTCCTATACATAATGTATTTATTTAATGTATATTGCGAGTTTTTCACTAAAATGTTACATCATGAAAAAATAGAGCTTATAAGTGTGAATTAAGACGATATTTACCTAAGCAATATGAATAAATTGAGTGATAACTAAATGAATTATCTTGTACAAATAAAGTAAAAAAAGTTAGCTAATTCTTGAATTGAAATATTGTCTTTGTTATTAACACATAATTATTTATCGTTATATAGTGGGAAAAGTAAAGTTTAATACAATAATTCAGTCATCTTTCTAAAGACCAAAATAATGTGTATTGCAACCTAAAAAAGGTTAATATCTTCTCTTTTTTTTATTATTAATAAAAATAATTAAATTTTTTTATTATAAAAAAAAAAACTATTTTTGGAGATTATCTAAAAAAGTGGGTTACTCATCCTTGATTTAATGAATTTTTATACGAGTTAGTCTTAAAAATATTCACACTTAATGTTTATACAAGCTTATTATATTATCCCAGAATGAACCTTACTTTGGAGTACTATCTTTTATCCTTTCAAGGCGAGAAGTCTCATCGTTTTAATTTTTATGTATGTGTAAAGATCAACAATAAAAGTAGTACAAAGAGACCGACATGTACCGTTATTCTATAAATAATATTTAACAAATTATTGCACTTATTATTAGTGTTGAAGATTGAAAGTGTATAAAAGTTAGATAGCTTTGTTTCATGTTTCACATTAATTAAAGTATACTATGTTGTCTCTGAATCAATTTCACGCTTCACTCAACATGTGTGAGAAGAAAATAAAAATACTTTCCTTGTCATTTTCTAGAATTAAAATGTCTTCAAAAATGTTTTAGTGTTTTTATTATTATTATTTATATTATTTTTTACGAAGGAAAAATACAAAATAACAAATAATAAATTAATATTTGTTCCACATTTTGCGAAGATTGTTTTTAACATAACATGTAGGTCATAAAATAAGTGTTAGAAGTAGCGCAATTATAGACTGAATACAGAGAATGAAAAATAGAATAATTTTTGGCTACAGGGTTTTGTATTATGTTAATTTTTGTTGTATAATTTTGTAAAATTTTAATGAATATAAATTTGCAAAAATACATTAATTTTTTTCTAAAGAAAATTCACAACATTTAATTCTTAAAATAGCAACCTATTGTTGACAATACAAGAAAATGAGCAAAAAAGAGGAAAATAATTATTTTTGGAATGCTGTAATTATATAATTAACTCCCTGTAATTAAATTTCTTGTTTTGTTAATAGAGTCGTAAATATATTAAGCTCATTAGAGCACAATAAGAAATAAGTTGATGTACTTAATCATAATAGCTGCCTGAGAATAATAGTAATTGTCGAGGGAAATAATTATAAGTACATTTGTAATATTGTAATACCTTGGGAATAAGGCAAATGAGTGGAGAATGAGCTAGCTTATAGGTCACATCGGCGTGTGGGTCAATCACACACCCAGAAAGTTTTTTTTTTTTTTTTTTTTTTTTTTTTATCATAAACAAGGCAAAAATTAATTATACTCAGCATTATCATAAACAATGTCACTAAGATTTTTTTTATACCTCAGCGATTTAAATATGCAAAAATGTAAATAAATACGTAAACAAATAAATAAAAATGTCTCTTACTCATATTATACAAACTTGAACTCGATTATCGCTCATGGCTGGATAACAAGATGATGACAAGAGTTCATTATATAGATTTGTGATATTAATAATTATGTTAATGTATCATTTTAATGTAAATATATAAACACATTTCAACACAATTATCACGTGAAATTCAATAACGATAACTCAAATTTTAAGAAATGTTTCAGGAAAAAAAAAAAAAAAAAAAAAAAAAACTGATACGAAAACGAATAAATAATAATAATAATAAATTAATAAAATTCACATTGAAAGTAAAAGAACTGTTTCATGAGAATACATTCATTAAATGCTACATTTTCCTTCCGGCTTACACGAAAATTACTGAAAAACTCATGAAAATGAATTAATCAATCATTTATCCCATACAGTAGTTATCGTGTAAAATCAAATTATTGATGATTTATTGTTATAGAAGTTTTAAGCATTGACTGCAACACTGCTCATAAATTTTGAACTTACATTTTTACACTAATAAAGGAAAAAATGTGGATTGTTATTAAGTTCATATTTATGCTTTCATATATAATATAAAAATCTTGTTCTTGAAATTGTTGTGTACTTATTACGTAGGTTGGTTCTTCTATATTTGAACTTGATTACCGTGTTGCGTGTGAACCGTTGAAAAACAATAAACTGTCAGCTAGATTACCATACTTCTTCCTTTTCCGTGGCCTTCAGGTGTATCAAACAATTATGCTAATCGCGTAGTCTCTTTTATTGTCATGCTCCAAAAAATTATTTACATCGGTGTGTGTCGACCTTTTTATTACCATAATTATTAAAACATAAAGCTATGACCATATATCATAGATTAAAACCAACGTGTCACAACTCATTATTATTATAATTGTAAATGTATAATAATGTAAAATGTGAATAAAATAACTTTTTGATATCCCAACTTTAGAATCTTAAAATTTAACCCAAGGAATTTTTTTTCCAAAAGTTTTGCTTCTAATTTAAGGATATTTTACACTGAAACTTAAAAAAAATAAATAAATAAATAAAACTGCTCAGTGGGAAGAATCAAAGGGATCTATAGTCTTGCTTTTTGATTCATCAAAGAGCAACTTTCCCTACAGGAACTAGGGAAAACAATTATCAGATCCAATTTTCTATTTTGCAGATTTTTTTTTTTTTTTTTTTTTTTTTTTACTAAATTGATAAAAAAGAAAAGAAAGTAAAAACAATTTTTATAAGAAAGTCATTATAATACTTTAAAAATATGTGTGTCCTGAACATCCTTCTGTTATCCTTTTCTCCAAATTACAAAAAATTATTTTCCTAAAAAATTTAAAATAAAAAAAATTATACAATTTTTATATATATTTTTAATATATTTATGTAAAATATATAATATTGGCCTTTATAGAAATTTTTAATATAAATTATTTTTCAAACACATTCATATATATTACAGATTGTGTTTTAAAAAAGCAACTGCATCAACTTTATTCAAAATGCATAAAAAGACTTGGAATTTAATCTTATAAACCGTAATAATTTTATTGCTCATAATACCATACATGTCTGCAAAGTAACTTTAATAAATCATATTTAATAACAAATTTATCCACAATATCGTGTTGAATTTAATATTTTAATATTTCCATTTAATTAGTGTACTAGCATCATTGAATTAAAACTATAAGAAAATATGAAGTTGTTTTAGTAGAACCTGCAGGGATTTGACCAAAGGCAGATTTTTTTTTAACAATTTTGTTATTACTATTATTATTATAATATTTTTCATAGTGATGCTTGAAATGATCCTGGCCTCAAGAAATCGTTTTCTCTCAATGATAAATCACGAAATGTGACTATTATACAAACACATTATGTTCCTTGACCCTTCTGTTACCCCACAAACCGTGGATAAAACTTGTATATCGTATGCATCCCACTTTGAAATTTCTATTGCTATATTTCATGATGTCATAAAACCAAAAATTACCTGCTTTAAACCATTTTAACCCTAGTTTTTGAGGGTACATACATGTACATAATATAGGTGTGGTCCTATAAAATGAATTTTTCTTTTTTGATTTAATGTTTTGAGGCCAGGTTCTTTTAAGAAATATTCAACTCCTTTATACATTCTGACTGTTTATGAGTGCGTCTGTTTACTCTAAAAAACGGAAAAGGAAGTGTCGGAAAAGGAAACCATGTGACGGTAAAAGTGGGAGAAAACTTGGTGCCAGCAGTAAGCTAGGCCTGAGCTACCTCCCACTTTTACTGTCACGTAGTTTCCTTTTCTGGCACTTCCTTTTCCGCATTTTGAGTAAACATAAGCAGTCAATATAAATTCTGAGCGCTCACTATATGCAAATTTTTGGATTACGAATTTTTAAAATTTTACTCCCGTAAAAAGCCTCATATTAATTTTTTCTTCCTCAGCTGATGGTCACTGACTTTGAAATTTTTACCTTTGACAATAAAATAACATAGTAAAAGGTGGGTTGGGGGGTTTGAATTGAATTTCAGAGGTACGAGCTTACTAATTACTACTCTTACGACCGATAGAGCTAACAAAAATTATTTGCATATTCTCTACAAGCTATTATTATATACATAATTATTAATTATACATACACATATATATATATATATATATATATATATATATATATATATATATATATATATATATATATATATATATATATATATATATATATATATATATATATATATATATATATATATATATATATATATATATATATATATATATATATATATATATATATATATATATATATATATACACACACACATACACAAACACAGTATATCAATATAAGGATAATAAGTTATAATAATAGTAATTAATAAAATAATTAAGACTTTAGAATCAATTAATTCATCCTCTATGAAATGATTAACTCTTATTTTATTTAATTACAAAGTACTAGTAATTTGGTATGAACCAATATACTCTTTTCATTGCACACGCTCCATTAATTTGAACGAGTTCTCATTCCGCCAGTAACATGTAAGTAGTATTTGCAATTATTTATATATATTTCATTGATACCATAACATATTATTGATTGATTTTAAAGTACACTATAAATAGTTTTTTGTTAATGAAAATCTTCTTAGTCATGTGAAATTATATTTTAGATTTATTAATTAGCAAATATACCGTAGATCATAATTATAGTGCACCATTTAAGTGCGATTTGAATTGAAATAAAAAAAAAAAAAAATGTAGGTAATTAACACGGTTGGTATGCACGTATTAAATGAATTACAATATCGTTTTATAAAAACAACACTTTTTTATATTGATGCAAATCATTTCCATCACATCTCGCGATCTATAACATATCAACCTAACCTATACAAATAAATGTCAGAAATGGATAGATCGTAACTTTATCCCTCCAATAAATACATTAATCATATTTTAAACGTTTAATTTCTTATTTAATTTTAAGTCTTGTTTGTTACATTTATATATCATAGTTTTGCTTACAATAAACAACAAAATGAGTTTTTATTATTATTTTTTTTTATACATAACAATTCCAAACAATTTACATTACACTAACTCTAGTTCAAAATATAATTGATAGAATAACTCAGTTTATGTGAGACCTGTGTAAAGTATTCGTGTAATTGGTTATGGTACATTTAATTCCTTTTTTTACATTAAAACTTTTTTTTCTTTAATTAGTATTTTTTTGGACATTCTGAGGAATTTCTATACATGGTATAAAGATAATAACTATATATTTTTCTTAAAGTGCTAGTATACAGACACAGTAATATATAATAATATTATTATTATTAATATAAATTTTCAATATATTATGCTATGATACGCATAATTGTGAATTTAATTGTTATTCCGTATATAGTAATAATAAATCATTTTTATTGAGAGGCCATAAAAGGTATACACCCACTTACATGGTCCTCTGACATATTTGAACATAATTATCTTGTCAAAGTTTTGTAATAAAATAAGGATTGAACATACAGTATACATTATTAAATTAATAATACATTAGAACCAGCCATTAATACTCAGTATTTAATTACAAACAATATCAAAATAAACATAAATGGCTATAAAACTCTCTATGCATATAATATGAAATTAGTTATTTACTTTATCACTATCAAAATTAACAGAAATTGAGTTTCTTCTATTAGCTATTAATGTTAAAAATAGCAATAAAATAGAAAATAGCATTTTAATAAAGTTTTCAGTCTTATATAAAATTCACATATTTAAAAAAAAACATTTAATTTTATTGAAATGTCTTTAATATAGTATACTGCATAACGTAATAACATTAATCCTGAATTATTATATTTTAAATTAATATGAAAAATTGTAAAAATATATTATCGAATAATGTATAATATTATGATGTCCAGTAGCATGTTATGTTGGAGTCTTATTCTATAAAAGACATAAATTAATAGTATTTTTTTTTTTTGCCTTAATTCTAATGTTTACCACGTTAAAATAAAAATAATTTAAAAAAAACTTTTAATACTTTCTGTAGGAAAAAGAAATGAAATAAACAAATGTTATTGTTATTATTTTGTATTTTTATTATAATATATAAATATAAAATATTATAATTCTTTGTATTTGTATATAAATTTATTTTATTACAGGCATGGTCGAGAATGACTTTGATATGGATGAGACTTATAAATTTTTGTTTCTGCAGCCAAAGAAACTAATTGTCCAATATACCTAATACATAGTCTGATCTAGTCTAAATTGTAATTCATAATTTATCATTTTTTTTTTTAAATTAAATAGTGAATTTCATATTTTTTTCAAGTTTATAAATATAAATATTTCAGTTAGATAAAATACGAAGAGGAGGAAGAGAAACAAACAAAAACAGCTTCATTAAATATTTACATAAATGATTACTATAGAGATGTCGGAGCTGCTCCTTATCATATCATATATACAGAGTACAGACTTAAGAAAGTTGATGGAAACAAAATGCTTTTAGAACGATGAAAAAATTAATAATAAACTGGCAAATTACTTTTACAGAAATTTGACCATAGCTTCGTGCATAATCAAACATTATATTATATACTGTGATGATACGCAACTTTGTGAATATCTAATTAAAAAAAATATTAAAAAAAAAAAAAAAAAAAAAAAAACGCAATTTTTGTAAATATATATTAAATATTTTTTAAGCTTGAAGTATATTATGTGAAATTTTAGAGTTGTTTTGTTTCGCACCATCCCAGGTCAGTGTAATTTTATTTGTTGGTTAAGTAAAATAGACTAATAATATGTGGTTTTATCAAAAAAATAATAAGAAGAAGAAATCTAAGTCAATAGCAAATAATTTTTCTCTCTTAAAACTAAAGAAGTAGAATAAAAAATGAACCACAATTTTTTACAGCTATCATGGAATTGAATGATCTGAAGTAGCATACTAAAAATAGCATAAAAGCTAATGAACCATATAGTTATATGCAATTTTACCTTTTTAAACACTGAACATAGAAAACTTACAAAAAAAAGGCATTATATTGAATTGAAATGTTCTTTATTTGAGCCAAAAAGAAAGCCATTTTTTTATTCAAATTTGACACTTTACCATTTGAGACAGAGAGAGAGAGAGAAATTGTTTTGAAAAGTGTTCTATATTTGTATATGATTGAAATATAACTATTAGAAATTGAAACTGCTTTTTTATTTATATTTTTTAATGAATAAAAAAGGACCCGTGCGGCTGATGTAACAATTGTGCTCTCACACAACTGAAAGTAGCTATACTAATACGGAGTATAATGGAGATTGCGGCTATGTTGATGCTCCCCATTCATTGTGCATAGGACTAATGTGGGTTAGTGATGCTGCCGCAGGGTATCAACTTGATCCGCCGCCGTGCAATGCCTCAAGCCTCGCGAGTCACGGTCTCGGTCGTCTTTTGAAAATGAATCTGCTATAGAGGCCAAGGTTACAACGGCGGGGTGAGTGAGCTATCTATCCAAGTTATAGCAAAAGGTATTAGCAAAAGCTGCTTCTTGAAAAGATATAGAAGTTGAATTGCTGACTTGCTTGCTACCATCTCCTTCGTGGCGGCCACAGTTAGCGATGTAGAGCGTAGGGAGGGAGGAGACCCAGAAAAGCACAAGACGGGTTCGTACGAGTTTCCTTCCTCCTTCCAGTATGAAATACAGCAAAAGAACCAACGAGCACTCAGGCTTCTGCCCCTACCATTCAGCCATAGCAGGTTTTTGTTTCATGACACATTTTCCGTAACTTCTCCTTCTACGTATCGTTAAACATTGCCAGCTCCTGGGAAGGAATAAAAGAAGAGAGTCGCGGTGTTTTATCCATCAGTTTGCAAGAGAAGATCTTTAGTGAAAGAGAGTGAAGCGAAGGGACTCAGCAAGCATGGTGTTCAAATTAACTATCTTGTTTGCTGCAATCGTAGCAACAACATTAGCTTTCCCATCAGCTGAGGAGCCTGCTGTTGCTCCTAAGTCTGAGGAGGATGGCATTGAACGTGTGTATCGATTTATTCAAGAATGTGGAAACAAGGACGTGTCAATGTGCCTTAAAATGCGTGCTCTTACATTCGTAGACAGTGCTCTGCGTCAAGGAGATGTCGAAGTCACCGAGGGAGTTACCTTGGTGCGCTCTGCTGATGCTCCCGCCGTCAGTGTCAAGTCTGGACGCGCTCTCACTCAAGCTGAACTCGAATCCACCCTGCCTTCCAATGAGGAGGAACGTACCACACAGGTTGAGACCCTGTTGGTTGACCGTGTCGCCAAATTCTTGCAGTCCCACACTCTGCAATTCAAGGTTCCCGAATCATCCATCTCCGACATGAAGCGCTCCATTGAAGAAGGTAAATGAGAGTGAAAATATTAAATAATAGAAGTAATAAAATAATAATAATAAATATTTTGAAATACAATATAATATTAATAATGTTTGCATTTTGCTTTTCGTTAAAGGTCGCAAGAAGAAGAAGAAGCTGCTTCTTCCCCTTCTGCTGGCTATTAAGCTGAAGGCTGCCGCTTTGATCCCTCTTGTCATCGGAGGACTCGCCCTGCTCGCATTCAAGGCTCTCGTTATCGGCAAGATTGCTTTCGTTCTGTCAGCCCTCGTCGCTCTCCAGAAATTGCTTGGAGGAGGACAACACAAGACCGTGGAGGTTGTGTCTCACGGACACTACGATCACCACGATCACTATGGACGTTCTCTCCAGAATGGACAAGACCTCGCTTATAGCGCACACACACCCCAGTAAATTATTTAAATTATAAAAATTGACGATTAACCCTCCAAAGACTTCATGACAAAGCAGCTCTATACTTTACTTGTGACTTTTCTTCTCAAAGACTATATGACTAGGCACATTTTTCTACTTTTTTTTTCTGCATCTTTACATTCTCTTTCATTCAGCTTTAACGTAGAAAAAAAAAACTATTACTGTTACACAATTTTAACCAACTATTTATCTTGTACAATTACTTATTTCTCAGGACTATATTTCTCTTTCACTTTTTTCATCTTACTTTTACTCTATCTAGTGACCATTGACTTTACGTGATATAATTATATTAATTTATGTAATATTTATAATTCACAAATAATTTCACTTTTCTGTTAACTTATTTAAATATTAATTTATTGAAAAAAATCTTTATGTAATATTATTAGACCTTAGAGTTTAAAACTTTAAGGTCTTGTATATTTGCTCAAAACTGTTATGCTTTCAACTTCATTTCTTGAAATAAAAAGTATTTTAAAAATAACCCAGCATTGTTTTTATTGATGTCAATAATATAATAATTATTTTTATAACAAAGCAAAATCAAAGAAGAAGAAAAAAAAAAAATAGCTTTATATAGATGAATGAATGAATGGACGTTGTTCAAGTATTATATTTACAATGAAACGTAAATAAATTTATCTTATATAATAATGTTGAGTTACTCATGAGGAACGTTACAAAATACTTATAGACGACAAAAAAAAATTCGCTTTCGTTCTGCTTTAAGTGAATAATCACGTGCCATTTCACACAATATTGAAAATGAAATTGATGAGCAATGCGCGTGATCCTTGATTTTATACCAAGTAAAAAAAATAGTATTATATATAATATATAAATATATATAAAAGGAAGGAAGGAAGATAATTTTTTTAATGATAAAAATAACAACAACAACATTGTCTTAAAAATATATACGTGTATTTAATTTTGTAGGCGTAAAAGAAAAACTGCTGGCACAATAAAATGATGAAAATGACAATTAACTGAAAATACCAACTTGCATTGTATGTATATAACCAATATAATGTGTATAAAGAGGCACTATACACAACTGTTCATTGAATTTAATTGGACTTTTTAAATAATTTGGTAGTATAGGTATATCTGAGGCTCTACTTTTATGAGAAAGAATGTAGCGTAACTGTTTAAAATAATAAAAATATATGTATACATATTTTTGAATAATAATATGAAATGGAGATAAACTATTTAATCCTAGGTCAAACCATTAAAATAACGGAAAAAAACGGACTATATACGTAAAGACCAGCGGACCTTTCATATTAGCTAACTGATATATCGGTCAGCAAGTTAAAGGACGCATTCTGAACTATGAGTGTGTGTGTTTGTGTGTATATAATTATAATAGAAGATTTGCAGATGATCATTCATTACCATATAAATATAATATATTATATAATAATAATATTATTATTATTTTATTATTATTATATATATATATATATATATATATATATATATATATATATTATATATATATATACACACACACACACACACACACACATACACACACACACACACACACACACACACACACACACACACACACACACACACACACACACACACACACACACACACACACACACACACACACACACACACACAAATACATATAAATTATTAAATACATAAATTTCCTGCCAAGACTTTTAGTCTTATCGGCAGGTTCATACTTAAACAATTAAACACGTAATAATAGCCCCCTAAAAAATATAAATAAAACATAATTTATGATTTCATCATATCATGGTATCATTTCTATACCATTTTTGTTCCCTCTCGTTTATTCATTTTATTAACCTTGTTTATACATTCCTAATTATTATTTATCATTTTTTTAAACATATATATTCTCTGAACTAATAATTCATTTGCAGTTCCTGCATTCAATTTTTTAGGGGGGGAGGGGGGGTGTTCCTAAAATATTGATTTTAAACCCCGTATTTCATTCTAATTTTTATGTCATTATATTATTCTCATTTGCTCGCAGTTTTCTCATTTCCTATTCATTATTTTAGGTATTACATATTTTTCAGTCCTTGAACCTCTTGTTTCATAATTATATAGTTATTCTTGTTATTCCTAATTGATTACTTCAACTTTTTCAGGGTGGCATCACAGACATTATATAAAACCTAAAAAAAAGGAAAAAAAAAAAATTTACGCTCTAATTTTTAAACAGCTATATATATGCATAGTGGAACATTTTAGCTTTGCAAAGTTCATAATAGAATAGGTATTCATAAATCAATTAACATGGTAGATTTTGCTAATTAATTGCAAGTTTGTGTCAATATTTAAAACAAAATCTAGAAATGTATATATATATATATACATTTCAAGTGCGATAATTAAAACAAATTGTTATGTATCTTGCAAGTTGTTATACTAAATACTCGAAATCATAACTTCATTTTTTATGTCTATAATTTGATTATGAAGATTTAATATAATTGTTAAAAATAATTTTTGTTTTCCATTGTGACCTAAACCTATTTATCTTAAGGCATATTAATCTGCTTATATTCTGAATTGACCAAATTTTAATTGAGCATGTTGTACTAACTCCAAGCTACAGAGATGATAGAAAGGTTTTAGATATTATTACATAAAATAATATTATATCATATTCTCATTATTTCTCATCATTTTAATAACATTGATTTCATCTTAAATGTTTTATTTTTATATTTATTTAATTCTGCCGATCTATCCTTCATTCAGTAATTTAATTGCACATTTATATTAAATCAGACTTATTATAATTAGGTGTCCTACTCATTGACATACTATTTCCAGTTTATTGGATTTTTACATCACGTTTAGCAGCAATTCTCTTTGCTGATTACGAATATTGTTATGCTGTTTCTATCTACATCATTAACATCACCAAAAGCACCAGAATAACTAAAGTTTTTTATATATATATATATATATATATATATATATCTGTAGGACATTTAATTTATCTTCTATTGAAGTGAGGTTTACTATATTATGTTTATGTTTTTACTACAATAATTAAGACAAAAATTTGTTTCTTGCTTGTTTTTTATAGAAAAAAATGTGTATATTTGTAAAATAATATTAAATTATTAAAAATATATCTTGTCTTGGTTAAATTTAAATAACAGCTGGAAAAAAAATCTAGAGAGCATAGAATTTGTAAAATTGATTTAAAAAAAAAAAGTGTGTCAAGAGTTTAAAACTGAATAATAAGAGCCTTATATAATTAATGCTAGCACTTTATCAATGTTACTTTATAATATACCATAAAAAAAATGTGTGCAAGCAATAAAAATGAGAAATTAGTAATACTGTGATAGGCTGCTGTTGTCTAAAATAAAAAGACTTAATTTGGTCCAACACTGTTTATTTTAGAACACACATTGTAAGCATTGTATATACATATAATATCACATAAGCAGGAAAAAATCCTTGGATTAAAAATTCCCAAGTTTTCAAAGTAAAATAAAAAATAAAAAGAAGAAGGAAAAGGAAATTACTGAGTTGTACCGGTTGATATGATTGATTATATCACCAACATATTTGATTAATTTTAAAATGTTATATCACAAATAGTTCGCTCACAATTCTACAATTCACAACACTAAACTACTTTGTTTTTGCACTTATATTTTTTATGTTAGTTCAGAGAAACGTGAAATTGTTTGTTTTGTTTCTTCTTTGCAGCCGCTAGCAGAAAAAATTTCAAAATAAAATAATGAAGTCAAGGATCACTTTTTTTTTCGGGGGGGGGGGGGGGGGGGCAATTTTGCTAAAAATAATAATAATAATAAAAAAAATACATTCCTAAAATATTTTTCTACTTCAAAACATTGGTAGAGCGTGATTTTTTTTTTTTTTTTTTTTTTTTTTTTAACTTTGTCAACAGGGTTGCTTGAAAAAAAAATTTGCAACTGCACATTTTGACTAACTAACATGAATAAACTTGAATATGATTTGAAAATTTTATTACTAGTGTACATAGAAAAAAAATCATTCCACACTTTGAACTAAATACAAGAATATGGTAGTTCAGTGAACTAATTATAGAATTGTGAGTGAACTGTTTATGATAATTTTTTGAAATGAATCACATATAAGACAAGACTTTCTTTCTTTCTTTCTTTCTTTCTTTCTTTCTTTCTTTCTTTCTTTCTTTCTTTCTTTCTTTCTTTCTTTCTTTCTTTCTTTCTTTCTTTCTTTCTTCTCTCTCTCTCTCTCTCTCTCTCTCTCTCTCTCTCTCTCTCTCTCTCTTCTTTCCTTCTTCTTTTTTTTTTTTTTTTTAACATTATCCTAGCATTATCCTAATGATTTGAACTTCGAGAATACGGGAATTTTAAATCCGAGGTGTTCACCCTGCTAAGCTATAAAATATACAATTCCAACTCACAAGATTTTTTAAAATATATATTTTTATTATAATACATGAAATTACAAAAATAAGCTGTATTATGAAAAAAAAAAAAAAAAAAAAAAAGTTGCATATTCTTGTACGCATATAACAGAGCATATACGTACTGTATTTTGGCACATGTTTGGAATATGAAAATTTGTTACATTTTCGTGATTTTTAATTTAAGTAGTTTGAATGAGTTTTGATATTATTCAAATGCTGTTTTAGTGACACCAACAGAATCCTTGCTTTTCCAAGCCACTATACATTTATTATTATTATTTTTTATTATCATTAACACACAATACATAATATATCCAACCAAGGCAACGGCTTATCGGTTGGTTAATCATGTGTCATTATATTTATACATGATTTAGTACAACAACAAAAACTAGCTGAAAAGTAAGTCCTAGGTTGATAGCTGAAAAATAAAATCAATGCTCCGGCCTCCACATTAAAATTGTCAATTGTAAAATTGTTTTTAAACTTTCTGAAAAACAAACAATAAAGCTATTTGATAAAAACAAATAACCCTAACTTTGGCTCATGAACATTCACAACTCTTGCAAATGTACTTAATTTGTAGTAATACAATTAAAATTGCTACATTTAAAGCCCAGAAAAGTGAGAAATGTGTAACAATTGAGAATAATTATGAAGAATTAATTTTCAAGAGGAATATATTATATCAGAACAGACTCCAACAGAGTAACGAGAGTTACTCGGTCCCATACTCCATTTGATACTAATTATAAAATTGACTCAGTTAATATACCGTCACATAATGAACTTAAGCTGCTTGGTATTACCATATGTAACAATCTCAAATGG
The DNA here is from genome assembly GCA_949318235.1 of Ecdyonurus torrentis. Taxonomy (NCBI): domain Eukaryota; kingdom Metazoa; phylum Arthropoda; class Insecta; order Ephemeroptera; family Heptageniidae; genus Ecdyonurus; species Ecdyonurus torrentis. The sequence goes on from OX439127.1 coordinate 54,324,249, forward strand.
AGTGTGCATACTGAGGTTGTTCGTAAAAAAGTTGCCAAAGTACTGGGAATGCTAGGCAGATGTTTCCGTAATAGTAAGTTTTCTGTCAAGCGTATGCTTTATATTGCGCTTGCTCGTTCAATAGTTACATACGGAGCTCCTGCTTGGCATCCCACTACAGCTTGTAATATGTCTAACCTTGAGCGTATTCAGGGGCGCGCCACATGTTTTATCCTGGGCGTCTCCAGGTTCTTCCGTGGTCGTGATAACTTTGCTAATAGATTAATTTCTTGTAATCTACCTAGCCTTAGCAAGCTCTGGGAAAACATTGACTTAAAATTTCTAAATTGCTGTTTCTCAGGGCGTTATGATTTCAATGTATTTGGTGCGTCTTTGATCTCTGTCAAAGAAAGACGCTCTGGTTTACGTGGCAGTGCTAATGTACTTATCAGTCCTAGGGGTGATTCTTCATTTCTATCGTCCTATTTTCCTAGAGTAGTTAAGTTATTTAACTCTCTACCATTAAATGAAAAGATGCTACTGCCTGCACATGCCATCCCTCTTGCCACATAAACCAGTATTTTATTATGTATGTATATATAAGTTTTATGTTTTGACGAAGCAGTGTACTTCTGATTATTTGGTGTGAGATCACTTTGTGTATAGGCATTTGCCTTTTTCTCACCCCAGTTGGGTAAATTGTTATTAATATTATTTATTATTATTTTTTTTTCTCACTATGTATCATGCTATACCCAATAAAGAATTATTATTATTATTATTATTATTATTATAGACTCAACTTGTAACACTTCATACATAAATTTCATTCAATAAACAGGATGTTATATATTTTACACAATGAAATTTTGATACTCAAATTATACATTATCTCAATAAAATTGTTGCATACCTTGAAACAGATTTATTTTTATTTTATTCAACACATATTACACAGAAATCCATATTTTTAGAGGTCTAGTCTCGTCTTTTAATATACTTCAGAGAGCATTTAATTCGGATTGACGCAAAATCATAATTACAAGTTATACAGAAAAAAAAATGAAGAAGTGATGGTCTGTTACACAAATTATAATACAATTAGTATTAAAAAATCATTTAACGATCAATTAACTGACTTACTATGACAAAACAATATTAGTTACAGCAACTGCTAGTAATGCATTTTATTAAAGTGTCATTTGAAACAACTTGACTCACTTCAATGGCTTTAATGTACTATAATTTAGAGGCTTGGTGTAAAATATGTTATAACTTTTGATAAGATAGTTGAGGCAACTCATTACAGTGTAAAAATAGGAAGTTAAGAAAACTGATGACCATTTAAATGTAACTTACTTTAGGAACTTTCATTTTGCATAAAGGATAAACTAAGCTACCATTCATAGCGCAACAAGGCAAACTGTAAAAAGCATAAATGGAAGTAATGATTTAGTAATAATTATAATAAAAAGCTACATGTGAATGCACCCCAGTAAACCACACACTTCAAACCCATTACCAGCCCTATTATTCTAGGTACCTGCCCATTACATTTCTTGCTTTCCTGCAAGTACTTGTCTGGCTGTTTGTGCAAGTATTTGACCACTTGACCATGCACTTTTCATGCACATTCAAATTTTAATTTTTGAATATATATATATATATATTCCACTCAATTTCATACCAATGCTCGCACTTGGGATTGAACAACACATCTACGAAGCCCTCGACTCTCCCACTAAGCCATGCATACTTCACAATTCAGTTATGATTGTAACATAGGCCTATATTTATCATTTTTTTTTTCTTTTTTTTTTCTCCCCTCTACATGCACATGTACATGCAGTGCCTGATTGGTCGGCACTGCATGTACAGCTCTGGCCAAAAGTTTGAGAACGATTTGTATAGGCAACCCACAACCATGCTATGCTATCTTTATGAGAAAACACAGCGGCCGCCACTGCCCTGTTCTTAAACTTTTGGCCAGAGCTGTACTTCAAAAGTGTTTGCAAGGTGCAGGCAATGTTATTCACTGCAAATGCTTGCGAAGTGGATGCAATGAGGCAATGGAAAATTATATGCAAAGTACCTGAAATTTAAGATTAAAATAGCACTTTTCAAGCATATACCTAAAACGCTGTCATGTACAATGTCAAATACATTTCATTTACGTTTTTTAATATTACATGAGAAATACATGCAAAAATCTATAACAAGACTTGTACTTGTAATGTTTAGTTTTAGAAATGCAAGTACTTGTCATGTACATGGAAGCTAAAAACATGGTTTACTGGTTCCTCAATGAAACTATGGCGATAATGCAAATTAGCAAAATCCTTTTTTTTTATTATTATTATTATTTTTTTTGTTGTTATTTGTCATTTAGAAATTTTATTATTTTTGCTTTTCCATATACATACCACATAAAGTTTTTCAATTTTTGTGCTCAAGCAAAATCACACAAGATGCAAGAAAATAATTTTTCTTCCTTTTACACTATTTCACAATTTCATTGTACAGCTCTGGCCAAAAGTTCCCGAATGATTTGCATGCAACCCGCAACCACATTATGTTATCTTTATGAGAAAACGCAGAGGCCGCCGCTGCCCCGTTCGGGAACTTTTGTCCAGAGCTGTACATCAAAATGATCTATATTTGTTTATTTATTTTATATACACATGGCCTTTATATTATTGCCTATTAAGACTACACACATTTGAGCTTGAGCTGTTGCTCCTTAGTTCTTGGTGTCGCTCTTCAGTTGTGTATCATATACATCTGTTCTCCTCTGCGAGTACACAGGAATCTGCTGGCGAACTTGTTCTGCCACTGACAAATCTGAAATTTTATTAATAACTTTTAGAATCTGTGATGATTTAAATACGTACATACTTATCATATAATCATATACTTCAAGATATAAATGATTATATCTAATATTTTAAAATGCATTTAAAGTCAAATCAGAAATATTCCATTCATCCAACTACATGCAATTTTATAATTAACATGACTGTTGCCTGTAATTAGTGCAATTACTCATTACATTTCTTCTATTATACAAAAAACTATCCTTATAGCGCTAGTTATGCTAGATTAAATTAGATGATTAAAATATAATTACACTGTTTCTATGAACATAATTACTCAGTAATTATTTAAATGATTCAATACAACATAAACATAGCAATGCATTACATCATTTTACAGTCATAAATATTTGTTTATATTATTTATTTTTTAGACGCAACACTATTTTTCTTATGTTCACCACATAATCCAACCTTCTGACAGCAAAGGATTGGATTAAAAACATAGGATCTGACTTACTTTTACTTGAATATAAGTAAGCTTCATGTTTCCAATCAAAATTTGTTCAATAAAATAGCAATCAAAACAATTTTTCATAACTCATTGTATCATAATTTAATAAGTTTTACCTTATTACATTTTCATATGTATAAGGAAAAAATATCGCGGTTGGTCTTAATAAGTTTAAAAATATAGTTGGTAGAGCAAGTTAAATTGAAAATTAATAAAACACAAAGATTCTCTAATTTATAAAGTAAATTAGGGACCAAATATTCTAGCGTGAGCTAGTTAAAATAGACGTTAAGGGATGAGGATTCAGTGTCTATATAAAATATGCTATGCCCAACATCTCACGTTCTCACACTTCATCAAAAGCACAGCATTATAAAACAGCATCAGACTTACTCACAGCCTTAGATTGGTTGTGTGCTTTACCTAGGTATGCCTTTGATGTATAGTTTGAGAACATGAGATGTTAGGCATAGCATATTTTATATTGACAATGTGTATCCTCATCCCTTATAATGTCTATTTTTAACTAGCTCACACTAGAATATTTTTTGGCCTCTAGTCCCAATTTTCTATATAAATTACAGAATCTACACGTTTTATTAATTTTCAAGTCAACTAAGGAATTTATATTAAACAGGTAATCCAAAGAGAAGCTCCGCCCACAAAACAGGAAACAGCTGGGGCATCAAACACTCGCTAAGTCATTTAGTGTATTTATGATCAGTTTTAATATTAAATGTTTATTTCTTACCTTACATATTGGTTAATTCATAGCATGGATTTTTGTTATTTATCCATGAAATTAAAAAATTTTACGATACCAAAAAATTGTGATAAGAGAAAATATATGATTTCGAAGTGTTTGTTGCCTATTTTTCATTGGTCAGTCAGACAACAAATTCAAAAAATATGCGCGATAATAAGTGATAAAAAAGGCTATTTTTACATCACCTCTCATTTAAATTTGATAATCCCCAAATTCTAGAGCATAACACTAAAATGCGAGCACTGAATTGAAGTTTGTTATAATATCACTTATATGAGACCAAAGTTCACTATTCACTTACACGAGAACCGTAAACTTTACTTGATTTACATTAGTTGTTATGGCTCTAAAAACACAGGCATCAAACAATCGATAAACGTAATTCACCGAAAGTGCTTTTTCGCGCTTTGGATTACCCATTTAATACAAATACCTTCAAGTCAACATGCTCGAATCATTACATTTTCATCAAATTTAAAAAGTGACAAATCCACAGAAAGGCATAGTAAAAATCATACCTATATATTATATATTGACTATATTATTTATATCCTACAGTATATAATATATATATATATTATACAGTTATACTTTTGCGTTCAATGCCTTCCAATAAACAAATAATTAAAAAAATACGTAAGACTAGTTCACAGTATGTTAACATTAAATTTTACATTGAAAATAGTTACCCGAGTTGAACTATGAAATAGTTTAATATTTTATAGCTTACCAATTTCAGCATATAAGATTTCCTCCTTGTCGTCTGCACGGCACAAAACTTTTCCCCAGGGATCCACAAGCATGGAGTTACCGTAAGAAACATAGCCAGCCTGGGTGTCCCTGGCTGGCGCTATCCCTGCCACGTAAGCTTGGGTGTCGACAGCACGGGCACGCAGCAACAGTTCCCAGTGAAGAGGACCAGTTTTCATGTTGAATGCTCCTGGGAACAACAGTAGCTGACAACCTGCAATCATACAGTGTACCTTATAAAAAACTGAGCAAGAGAGAATATGGATCTAATAATTTATTAGCATTAACTGTAGTGCTTGCAATTTATATTTAATAATATCATTATTCATTATAGGGTGAATGTAAAAAATAATAATAACAATAACAATAGGATATATATATATATATATATATATATATATATATATATACTGTATATATATATATATATATATAGGGGGTATATATATATATATATATATATATATGGGATTTTCTGGTAAAAATAGCAAGTGTGCCTGCAAGTTTTCTATAAGTAGGCTTCCACGCAACAATCTAATGCATTTAAGTTTTTCACTGGTCAGATTACTACCTGAGACTACATAAAATGTTAAGCATTTTAGCAGTTTGTAATGAAACATGTTAAGAACTTGATGGCTTTACAGATGCAATTGCTATATTTACAAAATAACTTTTTGGTCAATTTAGATCAGTAAGCTTAGTGAAACTTTTTTTTATTATTATTATTATTTTTTTTTTTGTCTTTGCTCTTCTGAGATTATTAGGTTATGATTCAGTGCAACACATTTTTATTGAGTTTGGTCAGGCAGGAACACTACATGTTAAAATAACTGACACCTGCAAGCTTTGTAATGAAGAAATTTTTGTTATTCTCTTTAGGCCTTGACTCAACTCAATACAATAAATGTATTGGATTAGGTCAGGGAGGGGCACTATATTAACTTTTGAACAGTTCAGCAATGCCAATGCAGTACAATTCAACAAGTTTTAAAAATTAATAATTCATATCTTCCTTTTTAAAGCGCATCTCCATTCTCTGATTCTTTCTCAAAATGATAATTATTGTAATTTTAAACATACATTTACATTTTGAACAGTGTGAGGTTGAGTTGCTATTTAAAAACAACTAATACAGGTCCATCACCACTAACTGATACTTACCCATTTTTCTGTACAAAGTAGAAATTTCATTAAACCTCAAGTCATAGCAGATGCCTAACCCAACATTCCATGGTCCAACTTTGAAGGCGTTAAGTGTATTGCCTGGAGAAAGGGTAGCCGATTCTTTGAATGTGATGCCTCCCGGAATATCAATGTCAAACAAATGAACCTATCATGACAAAATAACACATTTCAATTATAATTTAAGGGCGACACAAGGATAAAAGCTTAATAAACGATCTTACTTTTCTATGCTTGCTTAAAAGATCACCACTTGGTCCCCAAACAGTTGAAGTGTTGAACAACTGTTGCCCTCCTGATGGCGTGAGCACTCGCTCCGGAATTGATCCAGCCAATAAATGAAGCTTATTTTCTTTGGCAATGTTTGATAACGTTTGACACGATTCACCATTTGGGATTTCTTCAGCATATTCTCCAAAATATTCTACAACAATTAATTAATAAAGTACTTATATAAAAATTATGCGAATAGAATTGATAATAATAAAATGGATAGTAAAAAAGTTGATGAGAGAGTTGACAATGTAATGCACAACAGTTGCAAACAAAATCAATACTAGTCTATACAACATTCTGGGGAAGATTTTTATTATAACTTAATCTGTCATTTAAATGTTCTATAGCCTTGGTGCAAAAATTGTTAACATCAAGAAGATTTCACACAATGCTATGAAATTAATGAGCGTGCCTTTTCACGTGCCACCTGTAATTAAGCTAGCGTGCTGTGCCAGCAACATCTATTAGATCTTGTAAATTAAATTAGTGTCTTTTTTACTATTGCAAAATAATTTTTAATTTTTTAAAAAGAAAGATGTTTAGAGTATTCTTACCAGTTCCATAAGGAGAGTTAAAGCATTCTGGCAAAGCAACTACATCAGCTTTATCTACTTTTGCCTTCTTAATTAAACTTGCTGCTCGGACCAAATTATCAGCTTTGCTTTTTCCAACTTCCATTTGTATTAAAGCTATTCGTATACCTGCAAAATAAATTGTGAAGTAGATCTATATAGTATTATGAGTTATTGAATATAATTTTTTATGTATATACTTGACATGTATTTATTTATATTATATATGTTGGGCTAAATGTTTTCACATTAACTTTTGTGCAATACAAAATAAATACCGTAATATTGACATTTTACATCTATTAATAAAACCCCTCTTTTTGATAATATATAAAATTTGTAACTATTATATTCCTTAATATACACAGCTTTTATAATTAGAAATTAGGAGTGTTATTAAGCAACTGCAAATGTGACGTTTTAATTACTTAATTACTGGCGGGGCAAGGGGTTCACAAACCTCCCTTCTGTGTGTGGCCTCCTCAGACATGTCACCAGGTAGGCCCTGGTGGTGTCAGTCCAACCTTAGGTATAATCGTCTCTATATCTCATCGAAACGGTTATTCTGAAGTTAACACGAACCCGATGCGTGGTGTATGGTCGTGTATCTGCTACAGAATATAAACCTGTAGATGCACCACGCATCGTTCCGTGATAACTTCAAAAGAACCATTTCGACGCGATAGAGACACGTTTAATGTATTAATATGTGTGTAACTTACAAGCCATATTGATTTCTTCAAAAAGGCTCGAAGACAGTAAAAGAAAGAAAAAAAATCAAATTTCTGGAACAAAAATCTGAAAAGAAGAAAAGAAAGAATTAAAAACTAAGATAAGAGTAAGTGTGATATCAGTATATGTCATTTAAATTGTTAGATGTATGTATGTATGTATGTATGTATGTATGTATACATAACAATTTAAATAGGCATGCTATACATATATAATAAACATGTTCATGATATTATCATCGAGATATATGATCATATAGCGCGCGTAACTGCAAATAAAAGGTGCAGACATTATTTGTTATTGGAATAACGCATACGGTATGTATGTACATACTACATATACATAACGTACCGAAAGTTATTCTCAAAATTCCATACTACATATAATACAATTGTAATGTATGTTGTTGTTTTTTTATTATTGTTTTAAACCATGACTCAAACCTCTTCTTACCTCAAAAAAATTCAACATATCACACAAGCCACCAGCAGACAAGCGTGACGTGTGACGTCACAGTGACGTCCCCTGTCACAGCTGTTTAATCAGCTGTCATTGTTTTGACATAAATCCAGCATAAATCGTACATTTATGGGTTTCGAGTTATGAAAAGAACATTTTGAGTATTTTAAGTGCTTCTTAAATTCGAATTGAATGTTTGTTGTAAGTTAAAATGAATATGAGTGATATTTCAGCTTTGGCAAGTCTGCTGCGCCAGCATGGAGATAAAATTCTAAGTGGAAATCACCAGCTAACTCTCACTGCGTCACTCTTGCAACGCCTAAATGGGGCTTTTTGTATGATAGTTGAACATGATGCACATTCCTCCTTTCAAGTAGTTCATACAACTAATACTAAGCTTCACGATCTTCACTTCTTACATGATTTTGTCCAGAAAGTAGAAGCACTTGTGATAAGTCATGGTTCAGCAACTTTGAGAGGAACTGTAGATATTTCAAAGTTTCGCAATCTCAGGTATGAAAAACATAAATTCAATTGAAACTTGAGAGCTGAATAAAATAAAATTATTTTGATAATTTAATTTATTTGTATTTTACTGTTCAATTTTCTAGGCAACTGGAACTTCGTCGAATTCCAATTCACATGGTTTCTGGCTTAAACCTAATTCAACCACGGTTGAAGTGTATTACAGCTTCTAGATCTATAGGTCGACCATGTGATCTTCTTGGAGGAGGTGAAGGTGAACCATTACCACCTGCGTCATGGCCAGAACTTCGTCGCATGTCTCTACCCCACAACACTTTGTGTGCACTAGATCATTCTTTGAGATTAGCAACTACCCTGAGGGTAATAATAACATTTGCTTACACAGTACAAATGTACAATTGTACCTGTATATTAAACTCACTTAGGCTATTTACTAGATATAATCATATCTCCCCCCCCCCCCCCCTAAAGATTTGGTCACTCAAATGCTGTATTATTGAAAGTACAGTTTTGGCATGGTACTGACCTCGTATGACTTTTTTTTTAAATACTGAGCGAGCCCTGTAAGGTCCAATGTATTTTAAATGGTAGTTTTGCACTCTTGTTCAGGACTCATTGCTCAGCCCCTGCTGGGTCTATTAGCTTAAAACATATAACACTTAAGGATATGCTGACCTGCCTCAAAGTTTTGAACCCATGCAATCATGGCCTTTAGATACCCTCAAACAAAATAATAACCTGAACGAGAGGGTAAGCAAGTACCATGTGTATTGCAGTAGACATCAGTTTAGTAACCAAACTGTTCTATATCTTACAACACAATACATATATTGTAATTTCTTGCAGGAAGTGGATCTAAGTCACAACCAGCTGTGCGATGTAGTAGGTTTGGAGGTTTTGCCTGGTCTTGTTACACTTGATCTTAGTTATAATCGACTTCTTGCAATACCAGGACTCCATCGTTTAGCCTGCAGAACTTTACGAGCACTCTCCATTGCTCATAATCAACTAGAAAGTCTAGCTGGTAAGAATTTTATGTCAAAATAATAATTATTATTGTATTATATTTCTATAAAAAGTATTGAACCGCTGTTTATAATATTTGATACCTACAGGTGTGGAAAGCTTGAGTTCTTTACGTACTCTCCATGCTGGCTGGAACTGCTTGTTAGAAGCCTCATCTCTCACACCACTGTCCCGGCTATCAGCTTTACGACATCTCTGGCTTGAGGGCAATCCTTTGAGCAGACATGTGCATCATAGGGAGAGGACAGCTCGACGACTGCACCCTTGCACAAGCTCTGTGTCACAGGTAAACACTTATCTCTGTTGTTATATTGTTAGAGGAATGTAATAACTTCAAAAACTGTTGTTATAATAGGTACATTTAATGTACAGTAACTACCAGTTGACTTAAAAGTTATGAGTAAATCTAATAAAAACAACAATAATATTATAATAATTAATGTACATGCACACATATATATCATGGCGCTATAGTCCCTTTTGGGGTAAGCCAACAACACAGATGTTTTTAGCCTGATCCAGTGATAGACCTCCACAACTTTCTATCGTGACATACTTCACTTGCTTCCTTCAGACTCATACCTTGTTTCATGCATTTTCTTTTGCATCTCATACTGCAGCGTACATTCTTATTTTTCAAACTCTTCCAAACACCTCAGACCATGATGTTTTAGGTCTGCCTCTATCGCTCCTTCCATCCACTCTGCTATGAAATACCTATTTTGCTATTCTTTCATCACCCATTCTCTCAACATGACCAAACCACTACACATTGCTCTCATACTTCTCAGTCAGTTTCTTTCACTCCACATTTCTCCATCACCCTAGTATTCCTTACCCTATCTCATCTTGTTTTACCACACATACTTCTAAGAAAACTCATACCAACAAAGTGTTTTAATTTTTCTGTTACTATTGTCTATTATACGTATGTGTGTGTGTATATATATATATATATATATATATATATATATATATATATATATATATATATATATATATATATATATATATATATATATATATATATATATATAGGCTATTATATACATTATCATCAATAAAATTCAAAAAGGTTGTATAAAACACTGTAGGGCTTACTACAGCATGTTCAACATTTCCTTGTATAATATATGTATGCTTTGTGCACACAGTTTATGCTGAATGGCACAGCACTTAGTGAACAAGAGAGAAGATGGGTGGGTGCAGCATGCCTGGGCTTATCAACAAGCTCCGTGCTCACAGGCAGCGATGCCCGGCAACAACAAGCATCAAAGGAATCTCGTAGAGCAGGTGTTCGTGTGAGAGAGGCTGTGATTGCAGACCTGGAGGAACCAATAGCGCCATCACTAAATACCTCAGCTAGCTTGGCCCCTAACTGTGGCAGCTTAGGTATGTGTTACTGTATAAAAGAAGCTCATATTATTTTAGCTTGATGCTTTTAATCAACAACATAATAATAAGACAAAAAAAATCAATCAATAGAACAAAATATATTGGTGTGTGTTCAGGTGTGAGATGCTAGGTATGTATAGTATATGGACGTGGCTGCGGCCAAAGAGTGTATGTGCATTTCAAGATCACCACACAAAGGGCGGATGTACAATTTTGGCCAAAATGATTTTATTCATTTTTGTTTTTGAAAAAGGTTATCATTTTACATGTTCCCTGAAATTTTTATGTTTTTATGACAATTATTTTTAAAGTTATTAACGAATATATTTGCGACTTCTGTGGAGAAAGATCTGGCCAACCAGCAGTTATTTGTCTTCTGTAAAATTATGACAAGTGCACATATGACTTCTGCTGCAAACTGGCCAAATGCACATACGCCCTTTGGCCGCGGTCACATCGATATCTTATTTATTGCCACCTTTCAACCCATCCTATTAATGCTTTAATAAAATTTTGTTAAGTATTATCTAGTACACATCTACAAAATTAAGAAAAATAAACCATCAAGGTTAGGTTGATAGTGCCAAAGAAAAGGACAGGAAACCAGTAAAGGCCTTGCCACAGTGCAGAGTCCAAAGTTTGGTAATTTTGCTGTCACAGAGATAAAAAAAAAACTAACACATCTTGAATAGCTTTTGGCACTAAACTAGAAGAGAAAATGGAGCATGTGCTTTCTGTATGCTTTAAGTCTGTAAGGACTGAAGAAAGTACACTCATAATAAAATCCTGTTTCCTTTTGGAATTAGTGCCAAAAGCTATCCTATGGATATATATATATATATATATATATATATATATCGAGGGTGCTCCGCTATAATGTCCTAAGTCCATTTGACCTTGAAAAATATTTTTTGCTGCAAATGACCTGAAATGGATAAATCCAAAATTTGGGGTTGATCCGACGATTTTTTATTTTTCAAGGTCAAGTGGACTTAGGACATTATAGCGGAGCACCCTCGATATATATATATATATATATATATATATATATAAATATATATATCGATGTTGTTGCGAGCAATATGTGTAACTCGATTTTTGTCACGCGAAGCAATATGTGTAAGTCGAGCGCCATCTACACAATGTTCGGAAACGACTTACACATTTTGCTTAGCTTGACAAAAAACAAGATACACATATTGCTATACGTGACAAAAAAAAAAGACTTACACATATTGCTTCGCGTGACAAAAAACGAGTCACATATTGTTCGCAACAACATCGATATATTATATTGATCTCTGTGCTAGCAATATTAGCATACTTCTATGCTAGAAATTTAATCCCATTTTCCAATAATTTAAATATTAGAGAAATTTTGGCAGTTAATTAATTTTCAATTTTACATACTCAAATCATTTTACTTATTTTCTTTTGCCCTATATAAAATTTATAAATGTATATACATAACTTTTCTTATTAGTCGGTTATGGTGACGTCAATGTTTCCTTAATTAAATTATGTACATTATTATTGTACAGTGGATACTTCAGATAGTGAACATTTGGAGACTAAACGACAGATTGAGTGCCTCAGAGAAAAACTGGGTGATAGCTGGCTAGGAGCAGTGCCTGATGTGCTTGGAATACCAGATAATGCAACTCAGCTTGGTAGTGGAAGTTATCAACGACACGAAGCTCAGGCTTGGCTAGACAGTCAGCAGTGTCCCTCACCGGTTGTTCAAGTACACGTGGCTCAGTCACCTTCCCAACCCATCAAACCTATAACCTCGGAGGTATGACTTGTACTACTTAATGCTATATAAAATGGAGTTCAAATGGAGTTTTAAAATTCAGTATGCTGTTATTATCACCTATTTTAAGTTGATTTGCAGATTAATATTTATACATCTTCCAGAGACGATCTTCTTTATCCACAAGTGATGACCCTCCCAGCCTGCTTTCCACCTCCCCAGATACTGATGACTCAAGTGATCATCAACCTTTGCAGCAACCTCCACTGCTAAGCCTTTCTGCTGATGATTCCAGAGGCACCTTCCCACAAGAAGATGAGGAAGGTGTGTACACTCCCCCGAGATAAATCTGACCGGTCGCGTTAAAGTCTCCTCATATATTTAACATTTGGAGACATGAACGCTGCGGTCAGATTTATCTCGGGGGAGTGTACATCTTTAATGGAATTTTGCTAAATTTGGCAAAACATGAATGCATTTTTATCACTATATATTTCATTAATATAGTTAATATATTATATTATTATATTATATATATATATATATATATATATATATATATATATATATATATATATATATATATATATATATATATATATATATATATATATATATATATATATATATTAATTACGTTTAAAAAAATAATTAGAAAATAGTTGGTAGAGATTAGAGCACGTTGAATTGAAAATTAATAAAACGCGAAAATTCTCTAATATATATATTATATATTATATTATATTATTATATATTATATTATATTAATTAATAATTAATATAATATAGTTACTATTATGTTAATATGACAGTTACTTAATAAAAATTCCTAGCCTCAATAAATAGGGCTGTCATGCCCTCACAATGCCTAAAATAAAGTTATTATTATTAATATTAAATGTTTTACAGCTATTGGTTCAGTATTTCAATATTTCCAAAACTGTAAATTAAAGTGAAGGATGAAATATATATATATATACAGTATATATATATATATATATATATATATATATATATATATATATATATATATATATATGTATATATATATATATATATATATATATATATATATATATATATATATATATCAGGGTTGTAGTCCTAAGGGAACGCGGTGGGACGGCGTCCTACCTGGCGAAAAAAAAAGTCGAGACCGTCCCACCTGGAAAATTTCCAGGGGAACGCGGTGGGACGGATTTTTTGACAAAATGTGCCCTAATTTGTAAATTTCCTGAATAATTTTGCTGTTTAATTGGTTGAAATTACTAAAAAAAATTCGCTCGCTACGCTCGCAAGTTTCTTTTTATAACAAAGTTTTATTTTCATCACTTTATTATTATGCAGTTTCGGTTTATCCAGAAATTTGAGCATTTGACTTTCTTTTTATTATTATTTTAATTCTCAGAATAATCCTTTATTGTCAAGTTAATAGAAAATAATTATGGAGCGCAAATCGAAAAAAAGGACAGGCGGTTTGTTTTCTAGGAGCTTAACTGGAGATGTGTAATCAAGTTTAAATCATTAATTTGGTGTACTTTTCTTAGATTTTGGAATTTTTCTTAGGCATTTAAATAGTTCATACGAAGCAATATTCAACGCACAATAAAACAATATTGCTGCGTGTTAATCTTGAAAAGCTATAATATATTTCATATTTTATACTTCTTTTTTTTTTATTTTTTTTTTTTTATTTTTTTTTTTTAAAGAAACATACATAACGTTCTTAACTACATTTTTCATATAGATTCAATATTAACATAATTAACTTCAATCTTCAATGTATGAATTTAAAGTGCCCAAAAACATAATTCACGTATCTAATAATAATTATTGGACATCCAGCCCCGAATCGTACGGTAGCGTTCGGTTCCAGCGCCTTGGGTCGCGTCCATAACCGCTCAGGAGAGGACCTAGGTGGGCCTTGTCCTCTAAAGCCCCTTAGCCTAGCTCTCGTTTTCGGACGCGAGGCGGCCGAGGCATGGGCTTGCGAGGCCAATAACCACCCCGCCCTTGAGTGTCTCGGTAACTATGGGCATCCGGCTCCAATGAGCTCGCGGAAAAGTGTTCCACCGCGTCCACCCGATGGAGGCCGTCAGGGCCAAAAGCCTAAGTAGCCATCAACTCGCCTCCTAGCAAAATAGTCACAAAATTTTGGGTAGTGACAGGGTGCGTGCACCTTGGCTTCAGTATGAGCCCGTTGCACGCAATATCCCCCCAACATCATCCCCCCAAAATCAAATAATAATAATAATAATGAATCTTTGTATTGAAAAAAAAATTTTAAATCGTAGTTTTCGTGTCGATTTTGATGCGTTATCAATAAAAATTTGGCCAATATAAATTTTAACTATCTTACGTAATTTTTGTATTATTTTTTTAAAAAATGGGCGTGGCATTAAAAATTTCGGGCTAAAAGGGGGCTCCGCCCCCCTGTCCTTCGGAATATATTCTGGGCCCATATTAGAGCGTCCCACCTGGCAATTTTTTAGGACTACAACACTGATATATATATATATATATATATATATATATATATATATATATATATAGGAAAATAGTTCTAATAATAATAGTAAAAAAAAAAAAAAAAAAAAAAAAAAAACGCACAATACAAAATGTATAAATTAATTGCTAAAGCCTTGGCTTTGGTAGGATTTGTATTATGATTGACGATGAAAGAAAAAAGAAAAAAAACATCATGTATAATTAATACAGTATCATAATAAAGAAAGTTATAAAACAAAAGGTTATGAAAATTGAGAAAGAAATAGCGTGATCCTGAGTTTTACATATTTTCTCTGTTGCTTGGGTTAAAATGTAACAGCTCATCTTACTCCATTTCCAAGCAATTTTTTTCTATTTTATATTAACCGAAATGTTTTTTTGTTTTTTTTTTTCCTGACACAATTAGTAGGATATAGTTAAATAACAATTTCAGTCATGCACATTCTAAATTGGTTTTACTGATGCCATTATTGTGTTCCAGATGAAGAAGGCAGTGACCCTCCTATTTTGGTCCAAAGAGAGTTGATCAGCGCTCGAGGAGACAAAATTGTCAAAGATTATTTCATAATTATAGGACCTAGGTAAATGATTATACATTTATTTATTTATTTCTGAAATATTATTGGATTTCTACTCATAATACAATTGCTTTGGCATTAGTATAATGTTAGTATCTATGCTGATGATTTGGCTATTATATGTAAAAACTTAGAAAAATTACAGAAAATTTTGGATAAATTAGTTAAATGGGCCTCTCTAAATGGGTTAAAAATAAATGCGAATAAAACAAAAATAATGAAGTTTAAATATGCAAGTGGTGGCCGCCCAAAAACAAACCCTCCTCCGGAAAATATCTACTGTAATGGAACTAAATTGGAGTTTGTAAGCTCATTTAAATATCTAGGTATTACCTTACAGCAATCAGGCAAGACATTTGCAGCTCATGTCAAAGATAGAAGCAAAAGTGCCATCACAGCATCCTTCACCATATCAAACGTACATTTGCTATCTCTGAAAACGGCCATAAAACTTTTTCACCTGAAAATATCACCTGTAGCATCTTATGGAATAGAGATTTTCTGGTCATATCTAACCATCACAGACTTCAACTTATTAGAGTCTGTAAAATCTCGTTTTCTTAAGAGAGCAATGTGCCTCTCAAAATATACAAAATCTAGACTAGTTTATGAACTTTCAGGAGAGGAGTTTTATGTACGGGAGCTGAGATTAAAATTTAATTTGCCAGAAACTGAAAATTTTATTAAGTTTGTTCAAATTAGAGAAAATAAAACCGATGATATTAATCTATCATTTTATAATACACCAGCTTTAAAAAATGATACATGGAAAAACTCAAATCAGAGGAATCGTAATATTATCACCCGCTACGCGGCACACGGTTTTCATCACAAAATTTGTAACACTAAAGAATATCATATTTGTAATAATAATTGTATCTGCTCCTTGTGTGGGATGTCATGTGAACAGTATCATCTCCTCACATGTTCTAGGAGACATTTAAGTATGGCCTACTATGCCGAGGGCACTGATCAACATGTATAATACTGTTATTTGATCTTGATATTATATGTAATGTTTATGAGTTGAATGTTTAGATGTATGTTGTACACGCAATGTGTTTAATAAATAAATAAAAAAAAAAATTAGTATAAAGCAACTTTTGTCATCAATATGATAAATGTGAAAGAAAAGGATAGGAGAAATCAGCAAGAGCCTTACCATAGTGGAGAGAGTCCCATAGTTTGCTGAAAATCTTGCTAGCACAGGTATAAAAAAATAACAATATGGAAATATTTTAGAAATAAACTCCAAGAGAGAGATAGAGTGTGTTCTGCCTTCATCAGTTCTTACAGACTCAGAGAGAAACTATTCATTCACAGTTCATTCATTCATTCATTCATTCATTCATTCATTCATTCATTCATTCATTCATTCATTCATTCATTCATTCATTCATTCATTCATTCATTTCTGAGTCTGTAAGGACGGATGAAGGCATAACAAACTCCATCTCCTGCGTGGAGTTTATTGCCGAAATATTTCCAATGTGTTAGTATAGTTTTTTTTTTATATCTGTGCTAGCAAGACTTTCACCAAACTTTAATAATAATAATTAACGGGTTTTTATAGGGCAAAATCAGGCGTACAACCTCTCAATTTAACCCAACTATGCGACACTATGGCAAGGCCCTTGCTGGTTTCTCCTATCCTTTACTTTCAAATTTATCATACACAACCACAGTGGTTTATTTTCCTTAATATATCTCATTTTGTTATCAATATTAATAAACATCAACATAATTGAAAGAAATGTGTAAAATTATTGTTGGTTACAAGAAAGAAAAAGAAAAAAATTCCAACAACAGACGATAAAATACAGATTGTTGTATGTTTGACTATGTAGCATGATGGTAGAGAGAGAGGCATCTGGTACCAGTAGAGTATGTGCTCGCTGGCCTGTAGACGCTTTGCAGAGTTGTGAGCGACCTGCCCCAGGACAACTAACACTGATATTTGATACAGTACGTAGGGATAAACAATTGAGGAACTATCTCGTGGAGCCTGAGGATGCTCAGGTATGCACAACTTTATTACATTGAAATATATGACCATGCTAACACTGCATATGTGTATTTTTATTGGTCTACAGAATGTAAACCGTACTCTAAGTGCAAGACTAGAAGCAAGAACTCTGAGAGACATGAACCAAGTAGAGTTCCACTGCATGCGCTGCTCCACGTATTTCTCTGCTGAAATCACAGGCATGTACATAATATCTGGGCACTACTTGTACAAAATGCATCTTGGAATATCAATACAATTCAATAACAATTTTTTGTCAGCTTCATAAATTCAGCTCCACAACACCAATAGTGTTTAATTAATAAAATAAATAATGAAACTAAATAATATGTTCAGTTTAGCTGTTTATTTTTTAGGTGCATTTCAATATTTTCAATATTATAATGCACACATTAAGGCAATTCAAGCTTTCAAAAAGTGTAACTGATACTTGATAATAAGTTGGGCCATAAATTGAATTAAATAAATTTATTGAAGAAAAGATTTTATTAAAGTTTGGTTCTATTGATCTTGAATAAAAATGCTATGTTTTCAGGTGGAATGGGTTGTGGAGGGAAACGTTGTCCTAGCTGTGGCAGTGGAGTTATTGTCCAAGAAGATGTTGATTCTGAAATCTTGGTAGAAATCATCTCAACACCTCAACTCACACACTCTAACTCGCAGTCAAGTATTGGTAAGTTAAATCTCACACATAACATGTACTGGGAGGTTAAAAGTGTTATGTAAATCAAAATAAAGCCAGTT
This sequence comes from Ecdyonurus torrentis, assembly GCA_949318235.1. Lineage (NCBI taxonomy): Eukaryota > Metazoa > Arthropoda > Insecta > Ephemeroptera > Heptageniidae > Ecdyonurus > Ecdyonurus torrentis. The sequence continues at coordinate 54,342,808 of OX439127.1, forward strand.
TGAAAGAAAAACAATTTGTATTACTGTTGTTAACATTGATAAATTTTGCTGTAAATTATAACTTATTATAAAAAAATCTCATAAAAAAAATGAAAGAACAGACCTTTGCTTGTAATATATATTAATTTTTTATTATTGTTATTAAAATTGTTTTCACAGTTTGTTTTCTGTGGTTCTGGGCACATATTTAATGCATGTTTGAGTAATATTCCTCATTAAATCTGCTATTTTTTAAAAAAATATAATGATTGAAACAGGATATTTCTGCAGTACAGAATAATATGTACAGTATAAAAGTTACAGTACACATAGCACAGTGTAGGGGTATACCTTACATAAAGGTTTGAAATCTAGAACAATAGTAATAAAAGTACTTATGTATACCAATATTCTTAGTAAGTATAGAAATGAAATAAATTGTAAATAAAATTGTGTACTGCACATGACAAAAATGTAAACATAAAATGCGAATTTATTTTCCTACTGCATTTAGTAATGCATAACTATATTTGCTTTGACTGTTTAAAAGCAAATTGTATTCTGTGTCAAAAAGTGCAAAAATTGTAAATTATTAAATTGAAAAGATTGAAAGAAAAGGATAGGAGAAAACCAGCAAGGGCCTTACCACAGTGAAGAGAGTCCCATAGTTTTGTGAAAAGCTTGCTAGCACAGATATAACATAACTAACACATTGGAAATATTTCGGCAATCGACTCCAAGAGAGGTATGGAGCGTGTTATGCCTTCATCAGTCCTTACAGACTCATAGTTTCTCTCTGAGTCTGTAAGGACTGATGAAGGCATAACACGCTCCATACCTCTCTTGGAGTCGATTGCCGAAATATTTCCAATGTGTTAGTTATTTTATATCTGTGCTAGCAAGCTTTTCACAAAACTATGGGACTCTCTTCACTGTGGTAAGGCCCTTGCTGGTTTTCTCCTATCCTTTTCTTTCAATTTATCATACCTAACCGCGATGGTTTATTTTCCTTAATATACATATTAAATTGAAAAGATTAACAATAGTGTATGACCTATTAAGGGCAGTTTATATTAGTCTTGATAAAATTAAAAGGATAGAGGAAACCACCAAGAGCCTTTCAATACTGGAAGTAAAGAGGTGTCCTATAGCTGGGTGAAAATCTTGCAAGCACAGGGATAATCAGCACATGCTAACAAGATTTTCACCTCACTGTAGGCCATATTATAAGGCCCGTTGTGATTTCCATTATTCTTCCCTTTTAATTTTACCATGAGGGTTTATTTTCCCAAATTTATCTAGTAGCTGCTTTAAGATGCTGTGCTTTATGTTTGATAGCAAGTGCTATATTATTGGTGTAGATGAGATAGCAGGTTTAGTGAGTGCTTGCTTTGTGGTTGCTGCCAATGACTAACCTGGCTAACATGTGTGCATGTAGGTGTGACTGCATCAACAGCTGAGCATGCTGCCGACACTCAGCCCTGCTCACCTAGCAAGAAAAGTAAGTGCCATTCATGTACCTGTATAGCTACTCTCTTAACATTTTTTTCATCCCCCACTTTCCTTTTCCTATATATATATAGGTATATTTATTTTTTTATAATTGTAGCACATTAAAAAAATGGTATGTGGAACTGAAATTAAAAAGTAAATTAGTAATAAATGCGAAAATGTAAATAAATGTAGTCTCAATTGTAAATAATAGGCCTAATGTTTATTTTTTGTATTTCATGTATGTTAGTAATAATTCCTCCAAATTTTCTTTTACTAATCTTCTCTTTAGTGATACTTCAAGTTAAAAATGCAGTATTTTAAAGATTACATAATGTATATTATTGAAAGAAAAGGATATCATAGTTGCTCTCTCCCAGTAAACACAACCACGTGGAAACCACGAGAATTCCTCGTGGAAACTCGTGGACCTCAACTCGTGGACGATATGTCACTAACTTAGATGAGTTTTCCACCAGTTTTTTTTTTTTTTTTTTTTTTTTAATTTTGTGAAAGAACTATAAGTTATTTAATTAATATATATACTTTACATTAATTTAGAACAACTTATTTAGGTAAAAAAAATCGAGTTACATCCAAAAACGCAATAAAATTTCTTACGGGTTGGTAACTTTTTGAAAAAAAGGCCCTTTTTGGCAAAAAATAAAAAAAAACGAAATTTTTTTTTTCATTGATTCTAGTAAAAGATTAAAAATTAAACACTTTTTATTATTATGCATTTTTTGATTTTTTGCATAGAACGCACTGGAAATTGTGTCCAATGTTTTTTTAATAAAAATGGTCGAAACAGGTGGATATTAGGTAGACACTCGGAGAACGTGGACTTTTTCACCAGTTTTCTCCGAGAGTCCCTAAAGGACCGCGAGTTGTGTTTACTGGGCTGAGTCTGTAAGGCAAAACACACTCCATCTCTCTTGGAGTTTATTGCCGATATATATCCAATGTGTTAGTTTTTTATATCTGCTAGCAAGATTTTCACTGAACTATGGGACTCTCGTCGCTATGGTAAGGCCCTTGCTGGTTTCTCCTATCCTTTTCTTTCAAATTTATCATATCTAACCGCGATATTTTATTTTCCTTAATACATATATCTAATATATAATAATATATAATAGATATAATGTATATCTCGAATATTATTATTATTACTATTGAAATATTGTAAAACTTAAGAATAATATTCTTCATAGCTGCACATGATATGTCTTTTAACATTAAATATATTAAAAAGTTAAAGCACCTAGTATAACAATATTATATTTATGAATGACACCATGAATGTAATGTTTGCAGGCTCTGCAGCCTCCCTGGACCAGTCTATGTGTGATTCTGGCCTTGGTTTGGCAGGAAAATCTAGACATGGAGAGGGAGGAGATAGTGACATTGAAGTACTCAGCAACCCAAGTCAAAGTAGCATAGAAGTTCTTCCTCCTGCTGATGAAACACACAGGTAATTAGGTTGAATTAGTACATAATCCTATTATGTAAACTTTTTGTGTTCATTTAAACTAAAAGAGACCATTTGTGTACTTTTAACTGTGAATTTATAATAATGAAAACCCCATGTCTTTTAATACACACAATGTATAGCTGCAATATGTTAATCTTTACTGTTTTCATCGTATGGTTAATTCATAATTGTTTGTTATCCAAAAAGAAGACATACATCTTAGTTTCATTGGAATTACAAAGTTACATACCATATTTCTGTATGCTAGAGTAAAAATACACCAATTTATCCATGCAATTGAACTATTATTGTTAATAATAATTAGAGTTCAGATTTTTTGGTGAAAATGGCGGCTGCGCCTGCAAAAATGGTAAGTTATTTACCTGCATCACAACCTACTGTCAGTTTACATAAATATTGTTTCTAAGCTTTGTAGCAGTGAGGTACCAATTTTTATAAACACACAGTAGATTGTGAAACAAAAAGCTTGAAACTTGCTATGAAACTTGCAGGCGTAATTGTAATTTTCACCACAAAATCCGGTCTCTAATAACAATACTAGTATACCTAATATAGGTCCATAATAGTGTAGTAATAATTATATCAAATATTATATAATTATAATATGTTACAATATTTCAAATATAAAATTAATACTAGAAAATAGTAGGAGAAAGCTTATATCATGTTGAATTGAAAATTAATAAAACACAAAGAAATTTTTTAATTTATAGCCTATAGTTAATTTTGAGTTGGAATCAAAAGTTGTAGCATAGATGAGTGCTAGATTTATTATTATTATAATTAGGCCTATTATTTTTTATTTAAGTAGATGTTAAAAGGATAGGGATAATGTGTCGTACTAGTAATGATAAATCAAATAAAGAACTAACTCAATACCTTTTACGTCATTTGCTCAAGAATTGTGTGTTAATGTTAATGAATACCAAATAAAGAGAAAAACATCAATTAGGAAACTCACAGTTTACAAAGATATTTGGTTGTAACATAGAAGAAACTAACAGTGTGTGTCTTAGTGAAGAAATGTCCTTTAATTGTATGGAGATATCGAACCATTGGTAACCTTCAGCTCCATATTCCAAGAGAAACAGAGTATGTGTGTGTGTTTGTTTGTGTGTATGTGTGTGTGTGTGTGTTTGTGTTTGTACGCCCTTATAGAGAAATTAGAACTGTTTTAATAATAATGAACAAATATTTTGCTTCTCTTGAAGTATTGAGCTGTTAGCTACCAATGTGGTTATAATCTCTGTGCTAACAAGATTTCCACCCAACTAGGATACCTCTTTACTACAGCAAGACTCTTCCTGGCTTCCTCTACCCTTTTCTTTTTATTTTATCATATATCCAACCACAATGATTGAGTTTCCTTAATATATCTATTGGTTATAACATAAGATATTTATCGTTTTTAGGAGATAACTTCCAGGTCAATTGTATTGAATAATCCAAGTGAACAATTGCTGGAAGTGATTGATGTTGCTTTTTGCTAAATGACCTTCACGTAATGATAAGACGATAAGTTTTACATTTTCATTGGACTTATAACTAAGTAACTAATTAATGATAAATTTTAAATCTTAGGCCTCATACAAGGCATATTGAACATATATTTTATGTTTATCATCCATCCATATATATTTATTTATATGACCGCTATGGCATAGGTCAGCTGGTGTCCGAGAGAGAGAGAGAGAGAGAGAGAGTGAATTGTGAATTGCAAGAAATGCTTGATGGGCTGAAAGAAAGCTTAAAGAAAATAGATCTGAGACTAAATGTTGGTAACACTTAAAAGCCATAGACCACATAAAACAACATGTGCTTTTTAATAATTAAACACAAAATTGGATCTCCAAAACTGATGACAATTTTTGACAGAACGTTAATGTAGCCCAATGAGAGAGCATGAAAAAACTGTAAAGTTTGCAATTTGCATGAAAACTCATGTTTATGACATCAGAAACATGCAAAAATTAGTTGCATAAATCGAATTTTCTGATCACTGCTATGGGGCTACTGTTGGGTTTTGAGACAAACTAAAGTTATTTATGTAAATCCCACCAAGTGTTTTGTGATAGAAATGCTTATGTTTTTCTGTGGTCTATTCCTTTAAGTACAAAAATATTCTATAGAAATAGGCAGACATAAAGAATTAACCATCTATCTTACATATTTTAAAGGACATGTGGAAAGAATGAGTTATGAAATTTTTTTAAAAATTTTATCATTATTATTTTAGCAATAGTGAATAGGAGGAGAGGAAGGAACAGGCCTAAGACATCATGGTCTGAGGTGGTTGAAAGGTGTTTGAAAAAGGAGAATGTATGTACTTCTAGGATTAAAAGGAAGTGTGAGTCTAGTTGAAGCAGGGGAAGTATGCTAGAATATTAAGGTGGGGAAATCAATCATGAAGTTAAAGAGGAACTTTGTTGGTTTACCCTGAAAGGGATGTCTAGCATCATGATATTTATGTATGTATAATTTCCCAAATTGTGTCTGAATCTGTTATCTTGGTGTTGTTGTAGCTTGAGTTATATTTTCTCTGTTACAATTTGCTAATGTATAAATATGTGCTTGTTTGCAGTCGAGAACAAAGTGTGGCACCCACAGCAGAACTCAAGTCAAATGCGCAACCTATTGCAAGCAATGCACAACCTAAGACTCCCATGGGTTTAACTGAAAGTAGTTCATCAGGTGCGTCATTATTGCATTTGTAGTGATGTTAAAATTGATAAATACTGTAAGTTTACATAATTTGCTCAGTAACTAAACATTGCATGTTATTATTGTTTTAGGATCCATGACAGATAGTGTGTGTACAGCATATGAAAGTGCAACGTCTGCAAGCTTGTCAGGAGCTATAGCCATCTCATCATCTCTTGGCGCAGTGCTGGGAACTTTCTTTCAACGTCTCTCTCATTCTCCTAACCCAAGTCCTAGTTTACTACAACAACCAGTCACGTATAGCTTCTCAGATTTTTCCAGAGTTGATCACAGACTAAAACTATATCTTTGTATGCATCAACTGAAGCATGATAATGAAATACTGACAGCTTTGCTCAGGGTATGTAGCTTCATGTTGAAAGTAATGTACAAGTTAATTTGTGAGCAGTCCGTATTACATATCAAATCATTATAATTAAGAAAGAATGGTAGAATGACACATATATAGATAGATTTGGAGCATTGAAAATTGAGCTGTTAATAGACAGGGACGACTTGCTTGAAAGAGAAAATATTCTAACCTAGTTGTGAATTAAACATGGCAAAGCATGTACACTTAAGCAAGCTTATTATTATTACCCATGCTTACATTTTCATAGAGGGTGAGTTTATGGGGGGGGGGGTTGCATTTAGTGTAGTGGTGCAAAAACAGATGCTACTAATCTGGACACCTCACGCTTAAGTCATGGACAGCTGTTTCGGCCATCCTGGGCCTCATCAGCATGGTGAGGGAAGAGAAGCTTCCACTCTTGCAGCCTCACCACTCTAGCACTAACTCTAAGGCAGTCGCAGCTCACAGTCACCTATAAGTGGGAGCTTCTCTCTCCATGCAATGCTAATGAGGCTCAGTAAGGCCGAAACTGGCTTAAGAGTGAGATATCTAAAGTAGTGATGTTCCTGTCAGCTTAATTCTTAATGTCTCTCATTCCGCCCCCTTTTTTTTATCTGTTTTTACTTCTAAATCTTTTTGTGGATAAATTATTACAAATTCAATTTTTCCTTAATTTACTAAATTTGTTATTGGAAAAAAAATGCAATTATTTAATAATTAAAAGAAAAGAATAGAATAGAAGAAACCAGCAAGGACCTTACTATAGTGCAGAGAGTCCTTTATAGCTTGGTAAAAATCTTGCTAGCATAGAAATCATACTTATTAAATGCACTAAACTCCAAGAGAAAGATGGAGTATATGTGTATTCCTTCGTTGGTCCTTACAGATTTGAAGTAAAACTTTGAATAATAGAATCATATGAATAATTTAGAAATGAATTAGGGTATATGATTCATAGGTTCTCTGTCAATCTGCAAGGACTAACAAAAGGCACACACACATTCTCCAATTTTATCTTGGAGTTTGTTGCCAAGACCTATCCAATATGGGTTTATGCAAGTGACAGATGAAATGCGAGCTTACCTAAAAATGCAAGGGAAGGGGGGAGGAGAGGGGGGGGGGGGAACGCACTTTGGCTGCAAGCCATATATTTTGTTTAGGTATATTTTAATGTGTAACAGCTTCTTACTTTATTTCTTGGTGTTGTAGAGTTGGGTGTTACCATCTGCAAGTACAAGTGGCATGCCTTACTCTGGTTTATTGGTGCTCTCCAGTCAGGCCTTGTATATCATGAGAATTACTGGACCTGAAGGGTAAATACTTTTTTTTTTTTTATTGCGTGTACAACATACATCTAAACATTCAACTCATAAACATTACATATAATATCAATTCTTGGATGTCGGCTGTCCACGCATGCAGTTTTCTGTGGTTTCCTGCATGCACCACCCTGTCGAATGACTGGGCAGTTCCTAACTATATAGGCCACAGCCGCTACCTTCCAATCCTTTCTACCAACACTCTACCTCTTCCTTTACTGTACATCCTTTCATCCCTCAAAGGGTAGATCAGGTTTAACAGGTTTAACCTTCTGTCACTGCTCAACGGTCCTCTCGAATACAGGGGCTTAGTAAGACATACAGTAAATATCAAATAAAAAAAAAAATAATAAAAATAAAAAGATCAAATAACAGTATTATACATGCTGATCAGTGCCCTCGGCATAGTAGGCCATACTTAAATGTCTCCTAGAACATGTGAGGAGATGATACTGATCACATGACATCCCACACAAGGAGCAGATACAATTATTAGTACAAATATGATATTAATTTTTTCACTTCACTTTTTTCTGTGTATAAACTTCATCATTGACTTTAAATAGGATGGATTATTACAAAATGAAATATATCTCTCACATCATATACTGATTAAACATAACCCACATTCTATTTATAGACTACAATCAGACATCTGACACATATAAATTAGTTCTTACTCTTTTGTGCTTATTTTTGCAGCGATAGTCCTGAAAGTTGGCTTGTAAATGACGGTTGTTGGCCACTAACTCAAGTTGTGTCTGTGCTTCCTACTGCTTGGCAATATGGTCTCAAACTGACAGTGCAGGCAACTAGTGGAACCACTCTGCACTTTACATTTGTGCTTGGTGATATTCGTCATGCCTCTGGCTTCCTTACACACATGAGTGGTCTTGTGCCTGCCACGTGTCTGGTGAGACGTGCTGACTGTGAGGAAACTACGCCTCAGCCACAAGTAGCAATGCCATTGATTGATCAAGAAAATGCTACTCACTTTGCCATTGCAGCAAACTTTCTACACACCAGTAAACAAGGTACACAGCAATCAGACTGCCACAGTACTGATTTATTTAGGTTATTTTCTTTATATATGTGTGTATATATACCTTAAAATATAATTGATTGATATAAATATATATTAAAGAAAATAAACCACCATGATTAGGTATAATAATTTGAAAGAAAAGGATAGGGAAAAAAATAACAAGGGCCTTACCATAGTGAAGATCTTGGTAGCACAGAGATAAAAAACAAAAAAACTAACACATACTGGATAACTTTTGGCACTAAACTCCAAGAGAAATGGGGTGTGTTTTGCCTTCTTTCTGAGTCTGTGAAGACTGACAAAAGTAAAAACACACTTCTTTTCTCTTGGAGGTTAGTGCCAAAAGCTGTCCAATATGTGTTTGGTTTTTATCTTTGTGCTAGCAAGTTTTTCACCATTATTTTTTTATTTGTTTATTTACATTAACTTTTGCCTCCTACTGACTTGTTATTTTGTTGTTTAGGTAGTAGCATTGCATATGGTCCTCTCCCAGTGGTGATATCAAGCTCTGATGTGGCTCTGGGCACAGCAAATCTGCATTGGATGAGTGACGAAGAGGCACAGCAGATCTGGCCTCATGTCAAACCCATCACCAGCCTCATGGAAGTGGTGAGTTGTCCTCAATAATGATATTATATTGTGTGATATGTGTGTAAAGAAATTCAAACAAGCTTTGTACGTACTAATTACTATATATAAATTTGAGGTAAAAACCATCGTGGCTGGTATATAAGTGGTCAAAAATGATTACTTAATATGCTAATTTTTATATGCTAATCCCATAGTTGGGTGAAAATTATTGCTAGCACAGAGATAAGAAACAAACACATATTCGATAGCTTTCAGCACTAAACTCCAAGAAAAACAGAGTGTTTTGCCTTCTTCAGTCTTCATAGTCCTTATCCTCTGCTTTCAAATTTATAATGTGAACAATTTTGATGTTATTTTAATTTTCTTATTATCTTAATCATTATTCTAACACAATTTAAAGCAACTAAAATTTAAGCACACATTTTTTTTTTTTTTTTTTTTTTAAAGGAGCTGAGTGGCAGTGCACCTTGGGTTTTAAGACTGCGTTTCATGGAAGAAGTTCAAGTGGATGAAGGCGGAGATGGTGTAGACAATGAAGATGAGTGGACCCTGTGGTTTGTATCACAGAGGTCACGTCTGGGAGTAACAGAAGCTCTGCGTACACCATGGGAAAAATACTTTGAAGTCCCTCTTGATGTCAGAATTCTCTAACTTTGATGTACTGTGTGTGCATTCTTCCTCTCTGTCATATTGATCTGTTTGATTAAGTGGTTAGCTAATGTACAATTATTGCTAAGCATATCCCATAATTATTAGTACATAATAAAGTTAAATGCATTAATATGAAAAAAAAAATACAATTATCCTATATTGCGATGGTTAATTTATATTATTAACACAAAGTCGATTTTACTTCCACAATTATATCTCTAACTCCTACAAATTATTAACAAATATTTATAACACAAACCTAGCCTAACTATGAAGCTCAAGTTTAGTTATATTTTATTATCAATAAGGCAAGTATAAAGAATAGGACATTTTGATTTTATGATAATTAACTAATGCAAAATAACCAATAAAAAAAAGTTGAAAAATAAACACATAGAAAAATTATGAAATGAGAGATACTGATCCTACAGGGACATCATAAGAGAGAAAATTGGGTTACAAAATACAATCTCCTTTTAAACTCACTATCTCCCATTTCCCCCAATTTTTCTATTCTTTAGCTACAGTATGTGTCTTACTATCAAATCTCTTTTATTAGTCAGATAAATATAAAGTTTGAATAAGTTAATTTAAGTTAAATACAAAGATTATTTGCTATGTACCATATTATTTTACATTTGTTTTGTCGTATGTGTGTTATTTTTTTCCCCAAATGTTGAGTACTTCAATTTTATAAGCAATTATGTAGTATCTCATTTTAAGCAACTAACTTAATGGTAATGAAATATATGCTTTTATACTGAATCTAAATGTAAACTACATGAATTTTTGTTCAATAATGAGTATGAAATTGGTTACACATACATAATATTGTTGGATTAGAGCACAAACCTTGTATCTACAAAGCAACAAGGTTCAAAACATTATACAAAAAGATAACACTTTCGACTTTCTTGCTTTTGTAGATACACAGTTTGTGCTCTTACCTGACGATATATATAATTATGTACGTTTTGGGAAAGTTTTTATGGAAAATGTGATTCTCCTATCCTATACTGTGTAGTAAGAAATAAAAATGAGGGGGGAATAAACAACAAATTGTGTTTGATATATTATATAATGCTGAAAACTTAAAAATAAAGTTTAATAGAAAATAATAGGAGAGAGAGTAGAGCTCTTTGAATTAAAAATTAATAAAATGCAAAGATAATTTATAGCTAGGGTTTATAGCTTGGGTATTTTTTTTTTATTTAATTTTTTAATTAAATAAAAAAATTGTGTATTTTTTATTTAATTTTTTAATTAAATAATAAAAATTGTGTATTTTTTATTTAATTTTTTATTCAATAAAAAAATCTGTAGTACTTGTCTATGCTAAAGCATATGATCCTAAGTCTCAATTAAACCTATAAAGTAGAGAATCTTTGCGTTTTAATAATTTTCAATTCAACGTCCTCTAATCTTCCTACTATTTTGTATTAAACTTTACCTATTTTTAATATTTTCTCATCATATGTGTGGAGTAAGAAAGTTGAGAAGTGTGAAGATGTAAGGAATTGGAACTACCAAGTCTGCAAGATAATTTGTTGTAAATATGTATAGCATGCATTATTCATGATATTTTGTTACAACAATATGATAGAATTGACAAATTGTCAGTTCTTATATTAATCGTTTCTGCAACTTTATCCATATAATATTTTAACTATTGTACCAAATTGCTGACAGTAGAATTGCTCATTTTCATGTATTGCATGTTATGAAATTAAGGCAATGACCTCTTATTTTTATAAAATTGCATCAAGAAATAACTATTTTTAGATCACAAGAATTTGCAAGAAATTTTATAAAAGAAAAAAAAATAGTTAAATGCAATAAGATTTAGCCATTTTGGGACAGTTGAGTTGATAAGTACACTCATTTAGAAGTAACTGCAATAACAAAAGTGGTTCACTGTATTGGTGATCAAGCAGTTAAATCTCAAGTTTCATTTGCAATATTATAGTACTGATCCTTCTGTTTTTGTTTTTTTCTCCTTAACTGTGCTATAGCTAATAATTACAATTAAAAGTTGGATCCATTGAATCAAGCCAGTGCACAGAGCTTTGTGAAAATGTATGTCATAGTACATTTTAAAGTATTTGTTTAAAGCGATACTAAACCCTAAAAATGAGTATTTTTTGTTCTTTTCTAAAACAATTCAATAGTAATCAGTCGTTTATTTGATTTTTCTAGTCCTCGAGATAACCAAGCCCCGCGAGGGTAACGATATAGAGTACACGCCCCTCTACTATGAGAGTAAAAAATATGTACCTAAGCTTACCTGAAAAGGTGTACAGATTTTTTACTCACACAGTAATGGAAATCTCTGATGTCAGAGATTTCCTCTTTACCCTAGCGGGGCTCGCTTATCCCGTGGGCTAGAAAAGAAAAGAAGAAGAAAAAAAGAAAAAAAAAAAAAAAAAAAAAAAAAAAGGAAACAACTGATTTCTATTGAATTATTTTAGAGAAGAATAAAAATGACTTATTTTTAGGGTTAAGTATCGCTTTAAGTAATACTCAAGAAAAAAATAATGATAATAACACATAACTCAATATAAATTAAGGGAAAATTGATTTTGCAATGACTTATTGTATAAATATAACATATTTGATAGAAAAATGCAAAAATCAGATTTGGAAACTTGAGGAAATAGGACATTGTGAGGTTTAGGCTGACAGGTACACCTTGTGCAAGAAAGTAGTTTTGTATTTGATAACTGTATCCTGGATATCAGGATTGGCCTGAAGGTTAGAATAACCAAGTGGCTATATAAGTGAAACAAGAAAATAGTATTGTTTGCGCTAGCATATGCCTGACTACTGCGAGTTAAACTGTATTTTAGAAGTGCATTCATTAATTAAACAGTTGAGGGAAACATTAATTTTACAGTTTATTGAGGCTATAGAATAGATAATAAAAAAATTTCAAATATGATGAAGGCAGAATACTTCTACTTGAATTTTTTTGGTCAGTTTAAGGAAAAAACCATCGCGGTTAGGATCAATAACAAAGAAAAGGATAGAATTAACAACAAGGGCCTTACCACATAGTAGAAGTTCTATGGAGAGGTCGAAGTCTCGCGTGGTAATTAAGAATTAAGAAGTTTTTATGTTAGCAGACTCTGTGTGTACATTTTATACTCCTAGTCTTCTCCTAACTCTTATGTATACACTCTTCTAAGGTGACTCAAGAAAACCACCTACGAGCAAAAGTGTAAAAAATAGGAGAGGGATAAAATGATTTTACCTGCCGTTCACAGAACACAAAACATTTTTAATGTTCAAAACCTTATGCAAACAGCAATAACAAAATATTCTGAAAACTGACAGGGACACCATAATCTTTCACAAGTAGTCTTTGTCAACCTAGAGCTCATTATATCTACCATTCCTCAATTTTCCTAAACTACCCATGTGCTTTTTCAATCAAATCATTTATTATTATTACCATTAGCCAATACCTAACTCACCTTCACTATTAAGTGAAGTTCACCTTCACTTAAGTGAAGTTCACCTTCACTATTAAGTGAAGTATTAGTTCATTTTTCAATTAATGTTTGGAATATACAGGGATTTATGAAAATAACACTTTCATTTGTCAAATAATTAGATGTAAAAGTTTGTATATGTGTAAAATATATGAAAGTGTTTTCTGTTTTCATGAGGTTAACACTGTTTGTAAATTAGTTTTTAAGATATAGTAGAGGAAGAGAAATTGGTTCAAGAAAACTAAAATTATTATTATTATTATTATTTTAATCTGTCAATAACTGTAAGAATACATTAAGTGGTAAATTGAAAACCATCACTAATAAATGTCAATATGACTATTAAGTGGTAAATTGAAAACGATCACTAATAAATGTCAATATGACTAGTCACCTTGCATAAAATAATAATTTGTACCCCTCCCCCATTTTCAACATATTAGCTATAAAAGGCTTCTTAATTTTTAAAATAAACGAACAAATTTTAATAAATTTATGCTGCAAAATATTGAACCATGTACGTTTTTGAACAACTATTGTGTTGTTGTAGATTGCTAAAGAGTCCATTTTTCAATGAGTATTTTACTATACAAGCATTAATTGATTAATACATTGTGATATTTACAATATAATGATATAAAAACTAACCTAATAAATGTTTCTGAATTTATTATTTTTAAATGTATAATAACAAACTATTGTCTATACTATTACAATAATGCAAATATTTAGAAGATTTTTTTTATTTTAATCTCTGATACTTATAACCACTCTTATACTTTTAATTCCATTAACAACCTTCCATTACTGCCATCTTAAAATTGTTGATTTTTATGTTTCCATAAAGCATTATATAACTAATTGAGGTTATAATAAAAAATAAAAAAATGTTAACAAAATTGATGTTCTGGTGTTTTATTTATTGGTTATAATTTTATAATTAAGTAAAGAAAAGTATAAATAAAACATATAGTATGTTTTAAAGAATATTCCATAATATTGTTCAGTAGTCAGTAGTTTCCTGTAGGATATAATTTATAGTATTTATTACTTATTTAAATTTTAACACTCTGTTATTAAATGCAATAACTATGCAGGGGCGGATCCAGGAATCTTTTTTTTTTGGGGGGGGGGGGGGGGGGGGTGGCGATCTCCCAGGAAAATAACGATGAAGGACCGGGGGGGGGGGGCATAAAAAATTTTAATCGCCCACGCCCCTTTTTGAAAAAAAAAAATGCAAAAATAGTATCCTCATAAAAAAATATTCTAAAATTGTAAAAAATATATATATTTGATAGATTTTTCAATTTTTCAAATGCGGCACCCATCTTGCGGACAGCTTTTCATGAGGAGATGTTTGGTTAAAATTTCATGAACCGCTCTTAATGACATGCCTAGATCCTCAGCTATGTCGGACACCTTCAATCGTCGATTTTCAAGCACTTTTTTGTGTACTTTTTTAATGTTTTCTTCAGTAACAGCTGATTTGGGCCTGCCACTACGGGGGTCATCTTCAATACTCAATCTACCACGTCTAAATTCAGCTGCCCACTTCTTTGTTGTGGTATATGATGGAGCACATTCCCCCAACGTGTTCACCAAATCCTCATGAATCTCAATCGTTCTCATTTTTTTCTGCACCAGATATTTTATGACAGTACGAGTCTCAGTTTTGGTCCACTTTTCAATATCACCTGACATTGTCCCACAAAAGTCGCCACCAAAAAATAACAAATTATGCTAGAGACTTGAAATTTGAAATACAAACCACGAAAGAACAGCTGATGATGTGACAAAAAAAAATTTGCGCATGCGCATGCCATCTATATGCGAGGTCGCGAACTTTTGGAATGCGACCCTCGTATATTTGATTTAAAAAAAAAAAAAAAAAAAAAAAAAAAAAAAACTTGTTACATAATATATTAATAATTTATTAACATTTTGCACGTTTTTTTTTTTTTTCAATTCAGCTTTTTTTTTTTTTTTTTTTGTTTTTAATTGTTTTGCACTTTTAAAACCATTAATATATTATAATAAATGTAAAACATAACTTACATTTGGATGTAAAAATATTTGAGATAAAAATTATAACATTTGCAAAAAAGTATTTTAGTTCTTATCGCGAGCAAAATATTTCATGGATGTCCAAGCTATAATTGAACTATATCTCTGATATACTACCCTGACCACATGACAACTATAGGGGACGTTGGACAAATTTTTTTGTGTTATATTCAGGATTCAAACGCTTATCCACGAGCTTTAAGGTAGCATTAAAAGTTTTCGGCCAATTTTTTTTGTATGGACTCAATTTTTTTCAATTTTGGCTTAATTTTTTCCACCCACGTGGGCCATTTGGGGGGGGAAGCGCCCCCACCGCCCCCCCCCCCCCCCTGGATCCGCCCCTGTGTAAAGGCACTGAGGATTATGTTGCCAAATTTTTACTTTTTTATTTTTTATTTTTATTAATATCTTTTAGACATTTATTTGTTAAATATTTAAGGAAAAAAAATAGTTGTATGGCACTGTTTGGTTAAATTCGATCTTGATTTCATCAGTTGCGTGATGATTATGCTGCTGTGCACTGTCATGTCTACTTATTAGCTTCGTAGAATTCTTGCATGAGATCAGCAAGCTTCTGTGCATCGTCAACACTGACTGCATTGTACAAGGATGCTCGGATACCACCAACAGACCTGTCATAACATAGATTAAGGGTTGTCGTTACAAGGCTGTTATCTTTAAAATTTAAAAACTGATATACTGATGGTCATTTAAAAGTTATGGTAACAACTACCTACAATATATATTTCAAAACCACTGATTATCAGATATAAGGGAGAAAATGATTATTAAAATTAAAATGTTGCCTTTTGAAATGTTTTTAATTGTATATTTTGCAAGGTGACCCGTCGCATTTTTTATTTTTTGCATACTTGAAGTAATAATTATAATAAATATAACAAAAAAAATTGCCTGGACAACCTCATTTTTTTCAGTCTCAAATAAAGAAATTTCATACAGTTTATCTATCAATCAAATAAAACGATTATAAATCAACAAAGAGTGATGAATGCTCTTGAATAAATATTGAAAACCATTAATTAGGTTAAAAGTACTTAATTAATGCTCATTATAGTCATTATTTTCTCTACATTTTTGATACTTTCAAGTTTTCCAGTTCTGAAATTTCCACATTTTACTTGCTGAAATATTAGTTTTCAAACTAAAATATTAAATTATTAATATTAAACTAAAAATTACAGGCATGATTTTGTCTTACAAAATTTCAAATTATATTGAAACATATGTAAGCTATTTAAAAATTACATTAAATTTAAAATTTATATTATTTAATACTTTTAAGCACTAAAAAATCTTTAAAATTTTTTAGTTAAAATTTAAATTAACTTAATTATAAATTAATAAATAAGCTTTATAATCAAACTTTATAAAATTTAATTATCTAAGTTGAAGATTTGTTTTACAGATATTAAAATCGCATATTAAACTGCATTGAAACATTAACAAAAGAAAAAAAATTCAACTTAGAATAAAGAAATTAAACTGCAAAGTGCATACGTATACTTTTATATAATTATTTTTAATAATTTGCAATGTGTAACGGATCTTTACTTTTTTTTTTTTTTTTTTTTTTTTTGCTGTCAACAATACTGTTTATAAGAATTGTACTGTATGCCACGTACATTTGTAAAAATGTAAAGTGATTACACTAAAATTACATTAATTAGATCAATTTGACGTAATATTTTAATTTATATTCTAAAAAGTATGATTTTGATGATTTCTTGCAATGCATTTGGAACATACGAGGAATGCACTCGGAACATAGTCATTTCTCTTCACTTTTTTGGGAGGAACATAGTGGAACATAGGAACCCTTAAGGAATGCATTCCATAAATCATTATTATAAGGAACACTGTGTTTGCAGGTTTGCACACTGTGTTTGCAGTTTTGCACACTGTGTTTGCGCTACATCGATTTTAGCTGTCAGTAAAAAATAATATTAAAAAAAAAATGCATTTCTACATGACGTGGACAAATCGAACCAATCGAGGTATAGCAATGGGAATCAAAAAGCATTTTAGCAAAACAAACAATACTCATGCGCAAAGCTTTTATAATCAATATTCATAAATTACGTCGCAATAAATTGAATTGTTAAAAGTAAATGCCAATAAAAGCCAAAGCACTGACTCCAGATTTTTACAACGCGGAATATTATTTTCATTGAACGCATCAGTATATGGATTGGCATCACCTCTTGTAATTTAATCAAAAATTTCTAAAATTAATTTGCAATATGCGGGTTACAATTTTTATTTCATATAATTATATTATAGAAATTAAAACTTTGAATGTACCACGCATGTCACTTATTTGTTATGCTTAATAGCGTATAAGTGTCGTAATTTTTATATTACATATTTTATAAGCAAAATTTAAGCAGGAAAACAATTATGATAATGCTTATCACTTATCATTAATCCCCAATCATCGCAATTAAAAAATATATTGAAACCTAAATTATATTCCACATTTTTACGAGAGGGAAATTTGAAATAATTTGAAAGTATTTTGTATTGGTCCATGTATATTTTTTTAGTAAAATATCTAACGCAATAATTTAGTTAGGTTCCTATACTTTAATCAAAAAATAAATTATTCTACAGTCGTAAACCGACACTTATTTAACTTACTTATTTCCCCGCGCGCATACGAAAATACATTATTTATTAGCATAAAGCGATAGCCTAAAATTTTATGACTTAGTGTGATGTGTATACTGTATACCTGTGTCCTCTTAGCTGAATCATTCCTCTTGCCGCCGCTTCAGCGAGAAACTGCTCCTCCAGTTGTGTTCCTTTATCTCCACTGATGCGGAAGGGAACATTAATGCGACTTCGAACTTTCGGGTCCACGGGACATGAGTAGAATCCTTGTGAAGACTTGACAACGTCCATAATGGCAGCGCTCTTTGCGTCACTGCGACGTTGCATCTCAGACAAGCCACCTTGCTTCATCAGCCATAGGAATACAAGGTGCATTATGTAGATCCTGTAATTAATTTCAGTATATAGCGATCATAAGAAATCCCCTTCTACATTTTAATTCATATTCAAATGGCTTTCTTCATTACTAATAGAACTTTTCATTACAAAGACTTACAAGAAAAAAAGTGTAAAATGAATTATTTATTTAATTATAATTCAAGCTTAATTGCTTCTCTCCTCATCCTCTTTTCTATTGGAAATGAAAAATGACAACGAGATCTTATATAAAGTATCAAAATTGTTAGTAATACTTATGATAAGAAATGGACCTACGCAAAGACTGGAGGTGTGTTATGTAACGAATTGTCCTTGGCCATGACAGAGAAGTTGAGAACAGTGGGACACTCGGGTAGTGCTGCATTGAGCAAGTCCTCACGCACAATCACCACAGTTGCACCCGCAGGACCCACATTCTTCTGGGCACCGGCAAACACTGCTCCAAACTGTAAAGTTGAAAACATAATTAAATATGGTTTGGTTATATGCACACAGGACCGTGCGATCATGATAATACATTTTACCATTTAAATCCAGCACTTTTTTATTTTTTTTTCTCACAAGAATATAATTGCAAATTTAGCACGAGTTGTTGAATGATAGAATATATTATCACAGTCCTGTGTACTGTTACCGACATTTAATGGGGTGATTAACAGAAACATGTATATGCAGAAAACTCTATATAGTCAAAATATACAAGTTATTAATTGTCAACCAAATAAACAGGCTTGCGCCCGATGTGTTACACACGTACGACAGTAGTACAAAGTATTTAATTCCATTGCATTATATTATAAATTTAGAATTACAGACATGATTGCTACTTTTAAAAAGAAAATTAATTACATAACAAATTAATTCACACCGTATATGTCACGTTATATTGTCGAGTTACAAGAACCATTCAAATGTCTACACATATTAATTCATCAATGTTGTAGCAATATAGCTGTTGGGATAAAATAATTTTTTTGGCACATCTATTGAACAAGTGAGAATAAAAACAGAATAGCGTTTTTATTACGTCTGTTAAAGCATTAAAAAATATATGTTGCGTGCCTGAGTATACAATTGAGTTATAATTTGAGTACAATAATAATTATATGAAACACACGTAGAATATAAAGCATATATATGTGTTTTTAAATATACGTGTTAAAACATAATGTTGGTCAAATTAATATAATAAAAATAATATACCATAGGCATAGGCAATATTATCACAGGAAAAGTGTTTAAAATAATTAGAAATATAATATAAATATATTAATGAAGAGAAAAAGTATATTGTGGAAAAAGTGAATGCAAGACGTTAAGAAACACTATACTGACACGGGACGTGTCGCATTATGGTCTCTGTAGCGGAGTACAGATATACAGTTACAGTATATAATAAGGAATACTAAAAAAAATTAGGGGATAATTTTATTATTTTTAATGCATATTCTAAAAGAGAGAACATGATCGTCCTGAATTGATAAATATGCATTTTTTTTTTAATTTTTTTAGTACAGTAAGTATATTTTCAATTAATTTTTTAATGACGCGAAATGACGTGGTACGGTCACAGTAACTTTTTCCTGTGCCCACATGCATAAATTACGACCGCGACGTCACTTATCGATTTTCAAAAATTAATTAAAAATACTTTATGAATTAAAAAATTAGAAATTTGCGTATCAATCGATTCAGAAAACGTCCTCTTTTAAAAAATCAAGTAAAATTACCACCTAAAAACATTTTTGGTCTTATTCTCATTATTGCAATTCAAATCAATAACGCACTGCATATATTAGGGTCTTGAAATTACTTACGGTACAATGCTTAATTTAATAAGGTGCGTAGGCAGTTTTTATTGTAATTTAAACTAACAATTTAGTAACTAACAATAGTAGTAACAATTTAGTGTTTAGGTATAACAACTGTTATGATTATTATATATTAAATTATATTTAACTTCTTTCCCATGAAAGAGAAAAAAATTCATGCGAACAGGGTGTGAACATTTTTCTTAGTGGTTTAGAATGAATTCCTGTGTTGGATTATTATATATTAGGTTCAACTATATTTCTTGCAAAAAATTATGGAAACTGACTGTTCCAAGTGCATTCCTCATTAAGTGTGTTCAAAGTGCATTCTGAAAAATGCATAAAAACCATACTTATTAGAATTTATTTTAAAATTATATTTAAAATACACAAATAATAATAATAATTGTATTTGGTACTGGATTATTCTCACCTCCATATACCTTGAATAAAGTAGGATTCCAGTATTGGTGTTACAGAAGAAAAAAGAAGAGAACTCATTTAAAAAAGTAAACCCATAATAATAATAACTTTACTAAGGCGTAATATATTTATTTATAATTAATATAGACCTACGTACTTCTTAAATATATAAGTCGCTTTAATTCTGACTACTGTAGAGCTGTCTCTAAAGCTTTGTTGTACAGTATAATCTTTCATTTAATGAAATCGTGGCTATAAGCACAGCTTGTTTTAATTATTCACCCAGTAAAATTTAATTTTAACATTCGTTTTAGTTAGTATAACATTAGTGTTGTTCGTAAACCCTGTTTTCTTGCACCAAAAAAAACATTAACCATAGCCGAACGTCATTTTAGTACCAGAAAACAGGGGTTACGAACAGCATTATTAACTTCATGGAAAGAGAAAAATATAAAGAAGAGGAAATATAAAACACACAAAAAAATCCTTATATGGTGACTTGAGATAATTAGAAGCATCTGCACGAAGATTTTGATATTCTCCAATGGAAAAGACAAGGCAACTTACAAGTTAGTTCTTTAAGTGGAAGTTCATATGAGATCAGGTGGTAACTAATTATTCACACAATGAAACTTCGTACGCCTAGGGTATCCTAGCTTTGTTGCAAACTATACCAAACAAAAGTTCAACCTATATAACTTCCGGGTGCAAAACGTGCCCAAATGTAAATTCATCATGGAAAAAGTTTTCAATTAAAAGAAAAACAAACAAACATAATCATAATACTATATACAGAAACAATATCAATTGAATAAACAACTGCTCTGTATCAATTGAAAACTTTTATTTAAGAAAATGTCATTAAAAAATATATCAATGTCAAATTTTTCTATAGAAATGAAATTAATAATATTGTTAACATAAAATTGATTTCAAAGGAGATAAGCTCAAAACAGAAAAGAAGTAAGAAAGAATGAGTATAATACAAAGAAAAAGAAACAAAAAATATTGGGAAAGAAAATACAGCTTCAGCCAGACTAATGAGCATTGTCATTAAAAGAAAGCTCCCTAAGTCAATTTGGGATCTGAGGTTTTGAATTTCGATTATATAATTCTCTGCATACACGTGATATAAAAAAACGTGGCGTGGCTCAAAACGTGATTCTTATAATAATGAAACATGAAACGCTTCCAGCTATAGAGCTATATAATGCTCAACTTGAAGTCGAATACGATCAAAAGTACAAAAACGTTGCATAAATAAAATAAAATAAATAACATTGTATACCTTAGTTATATCAAATTTGCGTGTCAATATGACTAGTCACCTTGCATAAAATAATAATTTGTACCCCTCCCCCATTTTCAACATATTAGCTATAAAATGCTTCTTGATTTTTAAAATAAACGAACAAATTTTTAATAAATTTATACTGCAAAATATTGAACCATGTACGTTTTTGAACAACTATTGTGTTGTTGTAGATTGCTAAAGAGTCAATTTTTCAATGAGTATTTTACTATACAAGCAATTGATTAATACATTGTGATATTTACAATATAATATGATATAAAAACTAACCTATAATAAATGTTTCTGAATTTATTATTTTTAAATGTATAATTAAATGTGCCCAAATGTAAATTCATCATGGAAAAAGTTTTCAATTAAAAGAAAAACAAACAAACATAATCATAATACTATATACAGAAACAATATCAATTGAATAAACAACTGCTCTGTATCAATTGAAAACTTTTATTTAAGAAAATGTCATTAAAAAATATATCAATGTCAAAATTTCCTATTGAAATGAAATTAATTATATTGTTAACATAAAATTTATTTCAAAGGAGATAAGCTCAAAACAGAAAAGAAGTAAGAAAGAATGAGTATAATACAAAGAAAAAGAAACAAAAAATATTGGGAAAGAAAATACAGCTTCAGCCAGACTAATGAGCATTGTCATTAAAAGAAAGCTCCCTAAGTCAATTTGGGATCTGAGGTTTTGAATTTCGATTATATAATTCTCTGCATACACGTGATATAAAAAAACGTGGCGTGGCTCAAAACGTGATTCTTATAATAATGAAACATGAAACGCTTCCAGCTATAGAGCTATATAATGCTCAACTTGAAGTCGAATACGTCAAAAGTACAAAAACGTTGCATAAATAAAATAAAATAAATAACATTGTATACCTTAGTTATATCAAATTTGCGTGTTAAGAAGTTTGATGACATATCTGCGATGAGAGGAACTCCTTTTGTGTCTGGAATCTCTGGAAATTCCACTCCTAGCATAGGAATAAAGACAAAATATGATGAGTATATAGCCTCTAATATTGCTGCCCAACCAATGTGAATTAAGGATGTAAATAATAAATATGGTGGATTATATAAATATATGATTACTTTATAATATACTGTACTTGAAGTCCTTTTTAAATTTAACCATTTTTCATGAATACTGAATTTATCTAATTCGATTTCAAAAGTAAAATCAGTAAGATAAAAATAAATATTCGTACCATGCACTGTTTCATTGTCACAATAATATACGTAGGCAGCATCGGAGTTGAGTTGCCACTGGGATACATCTGGGATATTGGTGTAGCTTTTAGTGGGGGGAAGGACCAGGTTCACCTGACCATACTTGCGCGCTTCGTCAGCAGCCTTGCTTGACCAAGTGCCTGAAATTTTGAAAATTTTAAAGGTTTCCGCTTGTAATTTAGTAAAAAAATAAATAAATAAAAACTAATATTTTACCTAGTTTTAGTACTTTTTTCTATTGATATTTATGTAATATAATATGTGACATCTAACTATTTGTAAAATATTCAAAATCCTCGTATCGAATAACTTAAACCAAATACATCAATTATAATGATGCATTATCATTTGTAAGTATGTGATACAGATTTTCTTTTTCTCAACCTTCGTTGAGAGAATAACCATAGTTGTTTTTTTACATCTTTTTTTTTAACCCCCACAGATTATAAAGAAATTTGTTTTATTAAAAGTTAATTACTATATAATCACGACGGCATATGTTCATGAAATATTAATTAACCTTTCGAGCAGCCAAGGTCTTCCTATTTTTATTATAAAGTTTTTGTCTTGGTATGCTCATGCTGTAGTATTTGGAGCCGGCAAAGACGCAATAAATAATAATATAGAAATAATGATGCACATACCAAAACAATTTATTATATTGACGTAATTTTATTTGAAAAATAATATAAATCAGAACTTGTTAGAGCCCTCAAATATGATCAAAATCCCATTCTTCGGCATACAAATAAAAAGAAAACTGAAAAAAAAAAAAAATTTAACGATCTATAATTATATACGTTGTGATGCAATGCACAATACAACCCCTCCCCCGAAAGTCACTCAACTCAAATAACATTATGATTTCTTTTATTATTATAATTTTTTGTTTCTTTGAATGGGAGCAGTGTGAAATTTTGGACCATCTGATCGTTGACATTTCAGGTGATTTTAAATTTACGAGTATTAAGAATATAAATAATTATTTTAATTAAATTATCTCTTATGTATAGTAGAGTCCCTTCTAAGACTATATTATATCGTAGCGTCAAATAATAATCTCCAGACTTTAATGGTTTGGGAAATGTTACACTAATTTACTTCATAAAAGTGCACTTTTTATTATTTATTTTGACGACTCTTTACATATCTTTTTAATAAAGCAAATTGTATGTTGAAAAATGTGATGTTTTAAATTATCTTTATTATTGCAAAAACATACTCAACATTCAAAATAATGTATTTGTACCATGTTTATTATAAAATATTTATTTAATTGTCCGTGTGTGAGTTAATAGCGGAAACATGAGATGGATCTGCTATCTTCAACGTAATGAAATGCAATACTGAGTATGTAGCATGTATATGAACTGTATCACTGTATCTGTATGTGTGTGTGTGTATATATTATATATATATATATATATATATATATATATATATATATATATATATATATATATATAAAATTATACACGTATGCACATGTGTGTTTCTTCTCTCTCTCTAGCTCTCTCTCTCTTCACTTGTAGACAAATACAGCAAGAAATTGTTATGCTTTGAGATGAATTTTGTCCTACGCACATGCATAATTATGGACTCATCCACTTCAACAGACACACACAATAGTACAGTGTACAGTCATTGCAATAAAAAAAGAAATTGTATTGGCTTATGGCCATTCAATGCAATCAGATGGAGATTTCATATGACGCAAAACTCTATCTAAATACATGTTATTCCCATGTGCCAATAGAATTTCATTTTTTTATTGCAATGACCGTACATACTTCATATCAAAATATTGATTTTGCTGAAATAGATAGATGTATTTTATTAATTATCAAAACTGGCCATAAATTAATTTTTACCGGTTTTTTTGAAATTTAGATTTTTTTAATCAGTTTTCTTGTCAATAAGCTTTGTTCACACACAAAGTGTGTGGGTGTGTGTGTGTGTGTGAAAGACAAAAATTATGTCACAAAAATTACAAGTTCTATAGCTGGATGCTTCTTCAAATAAATGATAAAAAAATATATAGAAATTAAAGAAAAAAGAAAAAAAAAAAAAAAAAAAAAAAAAAAGAAGAAGAATGTGACGTACTCATGTATTGCATTATTTTAATGATAATGAACAATCGCAAATATCTATTATTTACACACATATGCAATAAAATAAATGTTTTTTACTAACTTTTTTATACAAAAACATTGTAATGTTGGAATATTCCATGTTCCAATGCAATAACAATAATTAAATATAATATATAATGCTACTTTTTTCCCCAAACACACAATGTTGTATGTAAAAGAACTGACAAAAGAAATAACAATAAAAAAAATTACATTTTACTTGAGGTAAGTGGCTTTTAGAGGGAGGGGGGAGCAGTGAGTACAACTTATATTTTATACAGAGCGTGTGTGTATATATATATATACATAATATATATATATATATATATATATATATATATATATATATATATGTGTAATATTGTTTTGGTATGTGCATCATTATTGTTTTATTATTATTTATTGCGTTTTTGCCGGTTCCGAGAACTTCTATAAACGAACAAATAAGTTTGTATTAAATCCCCACTACAGCATAGCATACCAAGACAAAAAGTATATAATAAAAGTGGGAGAACTTGGCTGCTCGAAAGGTGAAGGGCGGCTTAATAAACGTTCCACGAAGATGCCATAATTAGTGCTTAACTTTTATAAACTAACAATTTTCTTTTTTATACCCCATGGTTGAAAAAAATGTGAAGAAAAACTGGTTTCTTTTTTAACGAAAGCTGAGAAGAGGAATATCTATATCGTAGACATACAAAATAATGGTGCATTGCTAAGTTATTGGATTCAAGATGTAAAATATTTTTCAAATACTTTATTATCCATATTAGAAAGTTGTGTTATTATTTTGAATATTTAAGTGGAAATTTCAATATAATTTTTACTATATAATTTTTCTGGCTAAATTCAAACGTTATATAAAAGATGCACCCCTTTAAGTATCGATTTTTAGTTGAGATGAATAGAAAACTGACCTGTGACAATATAGTCAGCCACCCCTTTGCGGCCAATAAAATTAAGCGGCATGGCGGCAAACATCCCCGTGCCTCCACTCTGCATGAAAAGTATCTTGTAGTTGGCAGGAACATTGCTACACAAAATAACAAACATCAAATTTGATTAAATTTGATTTATATACGTCACCTATGACAAAAAATATACAAATGTCCTGTATGATAATGCAGTAAATGTAAATAAATTAATATAATCAATTCACTCACATTAATTGGCGTAGTGTTTCTTGAGCACCATCGTTGATTTTTGCATAATCTTTTGAGCGATGACTGGTCTCCATAATACTGATACCGGTGCCTTGATAATTCAGCAGCTCTTTCTGTGCTTTCTCTAGTACCTAAAATTATAAAATTCATAATATATATCCATTTTAGTTTTCCATGATATTTATAGGCAAATCAGATATTAATATAACATCAACTGTTTGACTTAATCAATATATATATATATATATATATATAGAGGACTCTTTAGTCTAAATTATTGGTAGTGGTTAGTTATGACATTTTTAAAATATACAGGGTGTCCACAACAAATCGCAAAAATACCAAAAGTCTTACTTCTGAAAAGAAAAAAGAAAAAAAAAAATATATATATATATAATAATCTTATTTTTATAAAATGAGCTTTAAAAATAAAAATACAATATGTACCCAGAACCCAGATGGATAGCTGATTGTATTTATAAGTGCCGTTCAGAAAGAAAAAAAGTGACTGAATATGGGAGATTTGCTAAAAACGTATCTAAGGATGAAAACGGGTTGACACTTAAATCTCAATGCAAAATATGGATATTTTTTATATGCCGGTGAAAAAAGTTTCAAAGTTTTATGTCTCCGAACTCCGAACTATGCTACAACATCAACAAGAAACAAACTAAAAATTATATTATTCTGTTATAAGTGACAAACTAATCTCGTTTAACATCGTAAGAAAGTTGCAATGCTATAGAGCACACTTGATCACCCTTAATCTCTTACTTTAACGTAAGGATTAGATAAAAAAATATTCGCATTTATTATTAGTATTATCATTATTTTTTTTTTCATTCAAATTATTTACAGAGAATAAATGATAGAATAAATGATAAATGCTTGGTCCAAGTCACATTTCTATTTAAAAAAATACATACATAATATTTAATGTATATCTAGTTCTATGCATGTAAATTTATATTTAAATTATATACATAACTGGAAGACACAAAAACGTATCCTGTCTATTAGTTTTTAAAGTAGAAGAAAAAAATAAAACATAAAAAACAACAACAACAACAACGGTAATGTCAAATAAGATTAATCAATAAGATAAATAAATGGATAAAAAATTTAAATTACTTCCAAAATTAAATTTTTGTCTGGAAATGGAAATAATTTAGTTAGGTAAACTTAGGGAGGGAAGGGGGTAATCACATTTTGTTTTGTTCGGATACGTTAGCAAAAAGGGTGGGATTTTGCATGATGTATAGGCAAAAATAAATTCTTAATACTGTTTCAATGGTTTTGTAAATATATTCCATTTAAAGACTAGTCGATATAAAAAATTAAAAAAAATAATAATAAAAAAAAAAA
Source organism: Ecdyonurus torrentis (assembly GCA_949318235.1). Taxonomy (NCBI): domain Eukaryota; kingdom Metazoa; phylum Arthropoda; class Insecta; order Ephemeroptera; family Heptageniidae; genus Ecdyonurus; species Ecdyonurus torrentis. Next base: position 54,370,440 of record OX439127.1, read on the forward strand.
AAAAAAAAAGTTTAGGCATTGAAAAGTTATTTGCTAATTTTACTTATAAAATAAGTTGTATTAGGTATCTCGTTTTACATTAAATATTTTAATTTAATGTATGCAGCATAATGCAAAAGACAAATGTACAGCATTTTTGTTTCTAATAATTATATTATAACAAAATTAACTTTATTTTATTATCAGCTATATTTGACATTGTATATACAGCATATATAATAAAGTTAATTAAATTAAGCTTCGTGGGTGGCAAGAAGACTTTTTTTCCTGTGAATTATTTAATAACTTCCTTTTAACATAAAAATGAAATAAAATAATGGCAATTTTCAGATAATAAACGCTATAATTAAAATATTATGTTAATGAGAAATTTATCAACTATGTGGCAACGTTGCTCTATAGCATAGTCAAATGCTAGTTATGCAATGATGCATATTATTGCATTTTATACTGCTACTTAATGTTGCAATTGTTGCATCTGAATATAATATGCGTATTAGTTTGTAGTTATTAATTCATATTAACTTGCATGGTGCAGTAACAAAAGATTTCCATGATGTTACAGCATTTATGAATATTATAAGTGCATTTCATATACAATATATATATATATATATATATATATAAATATATATATATAAATATATATATGTATATATATATATATATATATATATATATATATATATATATATATATATATATATATATATATATATATATATATATATATATATATATATATATATATATATAAATATATAAATATATAAATATATAAATATTATATATATATATATGTATGTATGTATGTATGTATGTATGTATTATACTGTGTGTTAGGTAAAAACTGAGAATTTATAATGGCATATTCAATGATATTTGTGTCACTTTATACCAAACAGACAGTATTATATTATATAAATTGTCTATTCGGTAAAAAAGTTATACAAATGTTGTTGAATGTGCCCCATTACGAATCCTCACTTTTTACCTAACGATGTAGAGCAGGAGGGAGGGAGAGAAAGAATACCTCATTATAAAAAGCTTATTTTTATTGAGTATACATATTATGAATGTTTAGCAAAATTTGCAAACGTGACTCGAAAACGTAGATATATATTATAATTCTATCATTATTGTCGTTCGAAGTTCAAGCACGAGGCAAACATATTGATTTTTTATCCAATTATTTTTCAAAAAGAGAAGTACAACAAAGAGAATATATTATATCAAAGAAAAAAAAAGTAGGAAAAAGGGGGGGGGGGGACAACATGAAACTTTTCTCCTAAATATTTAAATAAAATAGGAGTAAACTTACAACATTTTTCTTGTAAACACGGTTGTGATAATAAATTATTGTAATCATTTAAATTATAAGCCCGTGCTTTTCTCATAAAAACATAATAACTATAACATTGAAAATTTAGAGTTTTTGAATGGGAATCACAATCGTGTGTAACATACACGTGACAAAAAAGTATTTTCAGAAATTTGCAGAAGTCTAAACAGGCTGTAATTGTTTTATATTATAATTATGTTATATACGCATAATATTAATATATCCATAAAATAAAATACGTGTGAGTGTGTGTGTATAATCCACACACCCAATAATAATAATAATGAAATCATAAAAATAAGCAGTACACATCACCTCTTTGGGTAGTTTTGCCGGTCCAGCGCCGAAGTTAATGATGTTGGTTGCAGTAGACATGACGGTGTTTACTTGCACCCTCGAGCTCGGTGATTGAAATGCGAGCGAGTGAGGCTGAGATGCAAAGCCAGAAAGAAATTTAATACATACAGACGAAGCGTCAGAAAAACAACGAGAGAGGGATCAAAGAACTAACTGGACGTCGAGTAAGCTGGTGGTTAGCTGATGGCGAGCCAGCGACAATACAACATTAACATTTTTCTTGCCGTGAGCTCCCAGTGACCTTCCATAATCACGTGCTCTTTACATTCACATCACGCGAGCTATTTTATCAATGATTATGCGTGAACTTTTTACATGTTTTGGAATTTTATTTCATTTATATTGAGAGACTGCAACTTTTTTAGGAGTATCAAACGAACGAAACAATAAGTTTGATTGGATGAGCATATCACAATTAAAAAAAAAAAAAGGATAAAACACGATGAACCAGATTTATTAAATATCATCTTTTAAAACTCCTTTCATTTAACTGAAAACACTTCAAATAAAAGTGTGCTACAAAATATCAACAACAAAATATGCTTATGATGATAATATACTGCATGGGCAACCTGATGCTTTTCTCTGGCTTTTTGCTTTTCCCTGCGTCCGTACTGTCTGGTAACTATGGAAACATTTTTTGAGGAAAAAAAAAAAAATCTCGCTTTGCTTTGCTTCAAGACTCGTCTGCTGGAATGTCTGAAAGAAGGTCCGCGGAAAAAAGTTCCTCGGATAAAAGATCCTCGGATAAAAGGACCTGCCTTTGCACACAGGTATAGCGTGTTGGCGAGCTGCCCACAGGTAGGACCTTTTATCCGAGGTCCTTTTTTCCACGGACCTTTCTTCTCTGTATACCCGTCTGCTGGCAACAAAACGTGAAAGGATTTTGATTTCTACTATATACAGCAATCCGCTTCAGTTTTTTTTTTTTAGAATTTTTGGTTTCTTAATTTATTAGCTTAGTAATTCAATTTTTTAAATATATATACACACACACACACACATATATATATATATATATATATATAATATAGTACATACATACATATACATATTATATATTGTTTGATTATTGTAATATATTATTGTGTTTAAAAAACAATTTCTTTTGTTCTTTAATAACTATGAGTAATAAGCGTGCTTGTTGTTTTAATTAAAGTTAAACTCTCTTACTTTTGACTTATATATAGTTTTTGAGTTTAATTAGTTTTTGATAGTAAACTTTCATAGTTAATAGTTAGTGATAGTTAATTTTCTATATATCGATCCATTACCATGCTATATGAATGTAAAAAAAGGGGGTTTTAAAATCGTTTTGTTTTTCAACTAATCAAGACAAATTAAATTAGCTGGATAATATAATATAAAAAAAATTGTAAACATTATTTAAAATAAAAATGCGAATAAATTAAATATTGATTAAATTGGACTTTTTACTCAATAATTAATATAGTTGTCGTTGTAGACGGGTCAGATAATGCTGATAATGTGAGCGCGAGCATCGTCAGAAGCATCTCTGTTAAACCAGCATTATATAGTCGTCCTTTGGTATTCCATAATATGTTAAAGAATCTGCATCGTCGCTTCAATTCAAAGGGTAGGCAAAGCTATTATATTTACACGTTTTAATCAATTATTTAAATGACATTTATTTTATGAAATTGCCAAGTTGATAATAATAATAATAATAAATGTACGCATATATAGCTTATTATATATTTCAAATTTTTATCTTACCATCCAATATTGCGCAGCCACACAAAATAATAATTACCATTGCTTGATGGACTTTCTAGTTTGTAGTCTTTCATCAATTTATTTATTTATCAAGTGTAAAAAAAAAATGTTTCGCTATCGCTTCCTTTTTCAACAAATAACAAAACCAGTAGACTATTTTTAAGGTTTCGTAAGTGGTTGACCGATAAGATGAATAAATATTCGTCTTTATTCAAAAATATTTAAAAAAAAAATTGCAAATGGAAGGGCAAATCAACTGTTAATTGATGTTGATTGAAAGTCATTTCTATTACCCATAGCAGTGAGGAAATGAACAAATATAAATTCTGAAAGCTTTCACAATTTGTCTATATAGAAAATGTTTATATGTTTATTTTCTTAGGCATTCTATGTGAATCAATAAAGTCATTACCGGGCTTGTTGCTAGGTGACGGGTTTACAAGAGAGAGAGAGAGAGAGAGAAAATATAATTGTATTAATTTGACATTTTGTGTTCACTTTGATTCTTAATTGCTCCAATCGATGGATAAAATATGGAATGTAGTAGCATAATAAACAAATAATTGGAATAGTTCACTCTACAGTACAGTTTTACAATAATGGTACAGTGAATGTTGTAATATGGCAAGTGTGCATGCTCATTCACTTTTTTGTTGCTTCTTAACAACTGACCGCCCGCACATTTTGCTTACATACCAATTGTAAGAAAAAACAAATTGTATGACTTGGAATAAATCTTTAATATATGCCTCAATATTATTTTTATATTATATATTTTCTACATTATGTGCTATACAATACATACATGAATTACATACTACTCACATGAGACATACTTGACATAATAATTTGTATGTCCATTATTATGTATACATTACACACACACTAACACACACATATATACAGACTACACATTTCTACGAATTTCCTTCGTTTTCGGAAATGCAATAATGAGAAAAATAATGATATTAGTTTAATCAGTTAATAATCCAAATAAATTGACTTAAAAGTAAAAAATAGTTAGGATTTTTTAAGCATGAATACGATTTCATTCACTGTATTTTATGCATTATTTGGAAACGTTAAGGCCAAGATGTATATAGTTAGATCGTGTTTTTATTATTATTATTATTTAGCTTTTTATGGAGATTTACAAAATGTTTAAAATATGAATTAAGGGGAAAAGTACTCAAACATCTACGTAAGCAAGGTCCATATAATAAAGAGGTTGAGCGCAGCACAAAACTCGCGCATTCGATTTCATTTTGCGATGTATTGTACTTGGTTCTAAGCCAATGCGACGCCATTCACCAGCTACGTCACTGATAAGGTGAACACAATTGTAAGTGGCGATATGACGTCTTTGGTGAATTTCTTTAAGCTGCACGACCTTGGCCAAAACTTTTCCCGGAGCAACTAACCTCTTATATATATTATGGACCTTGCTACGTAAGTATAATGTAATATTGGTCAATTACAAAACGAATCTCCCTCTCTCACACACGGTAGTTTAAGAACACAGGAAATTGACATTCTCATGATGTCTTATTTATGTAATGCTATCACTGGTAGAAATCAAACTGTTTATAAGTGTTTTAAAAATTATTTTCAACAAAGTTTAAAGCAGCGAGAAAAGAATTAACATACTTGAACTAAGTTTTCAGTATTGTAAGGAATTCTATCTCATCCTATATAAATTGAAACTATTTTCATTTCTTGTCATTATTTCAAGAATGTAAATGGTTTGTTTTATTCTAGTTAAAATGTCAATGAAGGCATTAAATAGTATTAATTAAAGCTAAAATAAATTTATTTTCTGCTTAAAGATAGTTGTAAAAGTGAATCAATCAGCAAAATTGCTTCTTCTTTTTTAATTCCATATTCTTCAATACGTAACAGCAAAGTCATATTTTGCTGTAAACAGTTTACACTAAGAAAGTAATATATTTAATCACTAAATTATAACATTATTATTATTACTTCACTGACAAAAAGAAATACGCAATAATTATACTCGATCAATTTCATTAATATTCATTCATTAGTACATAATTTATGCTATATTTAATAGCCAATATGCTACATATAATAATAATAAATTATTTTTATTAAAATGTCACAAAAGATATACATAATTAATATATACCCTCTTAGATATGCCCACTTAATTATGTGATCCAGATCCTCTATCTTTTGAACATCATTTTCCTGTCACTTTTTTTTTAAAGTAAATTGAATTGAATATAACAGTAATGTCAACATCAACATTTATACGTTATTACATAGTGCAGCAAAAAAAAAAAAAAAAAAAAAAAATATATATATATATATATATATATATATAATAATAATAAACACTCCTTATAGTTTTTCATAATAATTAAGACAGCCACAAAATATATATACACACATACATACATGGCAAGGTTAAATCTTATAGAAGTTGATGGTATATAATTATGATTATGATCCATGAACTTTTAATTAACATGAATTCATTGGGCGCAATATTTTTAAATATACAATAAATTTGAAGACATGTAACTTTTATTTAAAACCATTATATATTTTCATACAATCAAAATATTGCATAATTGTAACAAGCCATAATTATCCATATTGTTCTTGTTCCTTGTTGTTCTTGTTCTTGTTCTTTTTCTTCTTACTCGAAACTCGAGTTATTATGTTTTGAAATGCTCTTTTTTTTTACAAAAAAAAAAAAAAAAAAAAAAAAAAAAAGTTTCTTTAAAACTTAGTGTTTATATTTTCATCGCTGCTTGCTGGCTATTATAGAATAAATGGAGATGCTGAAATAAGAAATTGGAAGTCTTAGCCTAATGTTGTGTTGAGACGGGTGCTGCTAAAGTTTGCCATCTAAAAATATGCATATTTTACTACGATATTATAATGAGACAGTCAGGTCAGTGTTAGTGTAATTGTTTATTGCTACCTATTATCCTTGTAATTTAAATCCTCGAAACTTATACATGTGTTGTACTATATCATAAAATCTGAGCTTAGACTCTTGGGCTCAGGCGAATGTGTCGTATACAGATGCATACGGTTAGTTGCTATTTTTAGTATGAGCTGTCAAGGATATTGCAAAGTCTTGTTTTATTTCAAGTTAATGACTTTATGCTAAATAAAAATGCAGCATACTTTTCCAATATCGGTAAATATTTGGTATTTTCTGCAATCTATATACCAAAGTTATTCCACATACATAGTTATTTTCCGTGCATTTTTGACCTACTTATAAAATCTCTGTGTACTCGCATTCAGCACACCCTGGTATAATTATGACCCATGACCAGAGATATGCTATATATGTGGTCATACCGGGGACATCCGGAAAAAACGGTCACCAATCCGGGTGGTAACCATGGTGGGCACGTACAAAAAAAAATATATATATATAATAAAAAAATTATAATAAATAAATGGCATTTTTTTTTACAGCTATCACCCATCCATCTAATGGCTACGCTTGACATTGCTTAACTTCGATGGCGGTAGATACACCGCTACTTTCAATGGACCTCCGAGCTCTATCCTATACTTAGATGGTCTTATCAAGCTAGTAAAGTTTTCATACTTTGAATTTGAGTTCTACTTCATCTCAATTTTGCAAAAAAAAAAAAAAAAAAAAAAAAAAATGGAATGAGGGTTAAAACAAGTATACATGCAACTTTATTTTTACTAAGGAGAAGCTACAAATATGAATATTGAAATTTTGACGTTCCCTAGGAGTGTTTTCGTGTGACTCGATACGTCGTCTTAAAAATGGAAAAAAATTGTGATATACATAATATATTAAATTGTTAAACATTAAATTTTTAACCTAAACCATTCAAGCCGTGTTGCAAGCAGAATGGACGGGGACGTATATATTATAGTTTTTGCGTATTTATTATTTTGAATTATTGATTGATTATTTTCCCACATATAAATTGATATTTTTATTTCTTTTTTATATATTTTTTCTATAATATTTATGCATAAATTTACAGGGCAATCATGTTTTGCAATCTTGCAATAATTGACAGTCACAACGTTACGCAGGTGGTTGTGCGCAACAAGGAAAACTTCATCCCCTTAAATCCCATGTACAGAGCGTACACCCACTTGAAATAGCGAGGCATATTGATTTATTCACTTGAAAATAGGCCAAGTCACACAAACAGTTTCTCGGTGTTTGTCAGTAGGTACTATCTTTGATTTCATCTCAATGGCTCAGCAGAAACTTTTATTGACAAATTGTTAAATATGTCTTCTTTAACAAATATTGTGTACATATAGTCTGTTTACCTTATTTCCAGTATATATCAACTGTCTTGAATTAAGTATTAATAAAAGGAAACTTTTAACAGTTTTTGTAATGTGCAGTACATAGGAGAAGATATGTCCTATATCCGCAATGTGTGATTTTGGTTTTTCAATTAATAATATGTGTCTATGCTCATTTGTATCAAAGAATTTCTACTATTAATACTATCCACGTGAGTATATTATTTATGTATTATGTATTTTGCCTGTAATGCATAATTTTTTTCCAGAAGTATGTAACAATAACATTGACGTCCGATTTAATTTTGTAATTGGAGGAGATGAAAAATAAGATATTTATTTCCTTGACCTTATATTATATTAGGCCTGTTTTTTTAAATAATAATAAAAACAAAAAGTGTATAGGGTATAAAGCTATTGAAATGAATGAACGTATTTTTTACTATTTTCATTCATAACGAGATGCGTGCCCAGAGCCAATTCATAATCTCTCTCTTTATCTCTTTAAAGATTGATTTACGGATTAATGTTCTTCTCTCCTTCCTCTCCACAAAAAGCCATAACAATATGAATTTTCAGTACCATATAATAATATAGTTTAGTTTGTCGGTCAAAAAAGCAGGCAATTTTTAACTGGCCCAATACATTTTAATTAATATAGCTAAAAAGACAATGTTGAAAGAGGAACTTTTATCATCAAAATTTAAGGACTAATTAATAATTAATTGTTAAAGTTAAACTAAACACAGTTATATATACATGGTATCAGGAAGGGAAGAACAACATATATTAATTTAAAAAACACCGCGCTAGAATTGAATCAGAGGGAGGTATATAGGTAGGTAAGGGATGGTATCCCGGGCGCTGCTGAGCGCATGCTTGAGACACCAGTTGATTGAGTGGGGTGTCTTGCAAAGTGCGCACATCTGTGATGTATAAGACAGACACCCTCTCTGCCCCGGGTCAATTCTGTCTGCTAGCACCGGGAACATAACTTGCACCGACAGTCAGAAGTCGGACGCAGCGCAGATCGCACACTAAGCGTACTCCTGCTCACCTTTATTTGAAAATCATAACTCTTCTACACTTAGAGATTTCTTACCCGAAGTTTCAAAAGAGCAATGTTAGATATTTTTACCTACAACAAGTAAGTGTTTTCATTCATAAAACATTTTATTTGGGTTACTGAATTATTAATGTCAGTCATCTCACTTTGAATGCAAGTTTTTTTTTTTTTTTTTTTTTTTTTTTTTAGTAAGAACAAGATTATATTTAATGCCTGTACATTTATATAATAATTAAAAAGGGCAATTAAATACATAATAACTTGTTGGTCTGTGCCAACTTAAATAAATCATAATTCATAAAAAAAAATATTGTAAAATCAATAAACAAGATGGTTTCCCCAAGATATATAATAATATGGACCATTCTATAATTCTATGCGCTAAATCAATTAGTAGCAGTGGCTGACACATTATCACTAATATATTGTAATTCTATAATCAGAAATATGTAACTTACGAACACGCATATTTTTTTAAAAAGTGCGTTCCTATTATACATAATATTATATATATATATATATATATATATATATATATATATATATATATATATATATATATATATATATATGAATTAAACATCTAAGATATCTCATAAAAAAATTCTCGTCTCGTAATATTGGGATTAATTTCCCGTCCATATATATATATATATATATATATATATATATATATATATATATATATATATATATGTACGGTATTTAGTTTAATTTTATGTAACTTGATTAAACGTCAAGAATGATTTTATTATATAAGATAAGACATGATGAATATTAGTCGCTGCTACCGCTACTTTTTGTTAATAATCAATATAGGGTATAATAGCACTTCGTCAAATGGTCTTACAATTAAATAATGACTTATTATTTATTATTTGTTTTTAGTATAGGGTAGTTATGTTTTATATCACAATAATAAATGTTATAGTTGGAACTGTACTGAACTGAAGTCACTCTTATGAAACAAGATAGTTATAAATCATTACGTAAAAATTTATTTATTTAAATATTTGTAATTTTTTTATTTTATTTTTTTTTTTATTATTATTTTTTTTTGTATTTCATTTACTGATAATTAATTACTATTACACAAGAATTTTGATGTATCAACACTTCACATTTTTTAGTCGTAAGCCTAACTTGTGTTGAATCAAATCGATAACCATCAATGCCAGTGCCAATATATATTATATATTTATATAACTTTTTTTTTAATTTATTGCTTTTTTATACAATTATTTTATAGCGCTTTTGCAATGTTAAATCCTGTTCACACGAAATAATTATTTGCATTATGCTATAAATCTTCATGCTATTTTCATAATAATTTAATGGTTTTGGAGATTGCATGCAAATGAATTTATTGCACGCTGCAGATATTAATCCACGTAAACACTCCTACTGAAATAAATTCCTGAAAATACTGAAAATTTTCAAATACAACTAACTATTGTTTCTCTATTTAATATATATATATATATATATATATATATATATATATATATATATATATATAGCATAACATTTTCAAACTGCATTAACAAAATAGTGTATTAATGAATACTTTTGTATAAATTATATAAAAATTGATATTTCGACGTTCCATTTTTAATTATCTTTAAAAATTTCATTAGCGCGATCATTATAAAAGTGCCAATTGTTTCGATTTGATTTTGTTACACAGTACCCAATAAAACCAGCTGATATATATATATATATATATATATATATATATATATATATATATATATATATATATATATATATATATATATATATATATATATATATATATATACATTATACTAATTAGATAATATTTGACAGATCGCAGTTGCTTGATACCGAGATCGAAGCTGTGGACACGCTGCTGAGGATGAGCATGACCCTCCCCGACAATGAAGCATTAGAAATTACACTCTCGATCACGTCGCAGATTCACCCTTCCAATGGTCCCACATCTACGTAAGTATACTTATTATACTGTTTTTAAAATGCTTATCTTGTTATATTCACTCAATAGTTAACTCAAATTAACTTAATAATGAGTAGTACACTGAAAAAATAGATAACTTAATAATTAATTTATGTTGCAGTGAAAAGTATTAAGTTGATACATTGGAATCAAGGTTTATAGACATATAAGTGTATAAAAAAATATAAGTGTAGATGCTCGCTTTTGACGCGGAGGCATCGATATATATATATATATATATATATATATATATATATATATATATATATATATATATATATATATATATGCCAATTTATTAATTTCGTGATTTATTTATCCCCACTAGAATGTTTAAATATGAAAGTGATTTTTATTCGCATTTTCAGATTAACGGATAAGGTGAATGAAAAAGTCGCAGTGCTCACTAGTTCTTTAAGGAAATCTGCACGTACACGTTCACTAAGGGTTCATTGGGCACCCAGTGTTGTAGATTCCTCTGACTCTTCTGAATATCGTGCCCGCATGGCGAAAAGGCGACAGCAACTTGTCAGAGCAGCTAAAGAAAAAAGTGTGCAGCGTGGAAGACCAAGGAGAGCTTCGACAATACGTCACAAACGTCGAAATGCAAAATCTATTACTAAATTCATGACACGACTTAGAGCTCATCGTCATTCTTTAAGCAGTGATGATTATGCTTCGACGTCTGATGCAGATTCCGATGACCCGGAACACATCCGTCGAGCTCTAATTAGAAATTTTGGATCAAAACCAACACCTTTTTGGGATTTTGATTTCCAGGATCCTTCAAACTGGCAAAGGAAAATTTTAAATGACCTAGATCTATTGATTGCTGACCTTAATGCTAAGTTGACTTATTTAGAGGAAGAAAAGATCAAAATAATTGCAGCCCTCAATGGCGATACAAATGTTAAACCTGTGATAACAGCGGCTCAAATGTTGTTTGTAACTGATATGCTTCTCGACCAAGTGAACAACATAATTAAGCATTATAAAGGGTTAAGCCACTAATTCTCCTTCGTCCATACTGAAGCTTAAGTTTGGTTCCTTATTATTTTGAGCTTATAAATTTTGTATTACGATAAAAAAAATACTACTTTTTCGATAAAATTGGAATAACAATAGTTTTTCAATGACATTACTTTTTTTTTTCCTAATAGTTTTTAAGTACTGTATAATGGTTTGAATATGGAAATTGACTGTATTGCAGCAAAAAAGTATTATATATACATATATATATATACACACATATATATTTTATATATATAATTCCTTCATATTTAAATCAGCTAAGTCCATTATTAAAAAAAAAAAGACTTCGCTTTATAATTGATTATAATAATAAAACGTAGAAATGTGTTCTTCGTTGAGGCTATTGATTTTATTTTAGTATATATTTATCACAAGTCATTATGTGTGGTCAATTTATAGATTTTGAAAATGAAAAAAGTATAAACTTTATATTATTTAACGTTTACAAATTTGTTAATGCTAGAACGGAGAGAGATTGAGAGACAACAGAGAAGAGAGTATAATATATAAGGAACCACTCTTACAACTTAATTATTCATTGTTATTCTGATCTTTCTTAAAAAAAATAACTTCTCAGCATAATGAATATACAATATATACACTTATTTATACATAGAGATAAATTATAAGAAAGAGAAACTATTGCGGTTGGATATAATAAATTAAAAGGGAAGGATAAAAGGAACCAGCAAGGGCCATTTTATAGTGATCTATATTACTATAAGTTTGATGAAAATCTTGCCATAAAGCACATTTTATAGATTTCGGCACAAGACTATTTAAGTGACAAAAGGAATATATTTTGCGTGTGGGCCTTTGCTGGCCCTTATATATATAGACATAGAAACTACAATTATTATCTCCATTGGTGTTGCATGGCATATTTAAGCGAGTATATTACAAGTTGTTGACTATTGATCAGTTTCTGTTCTTATGTATAGTGCACATGCGTGGCGTATTAAATCGGAAGCGGATATTAGCAAAAACTTAAAATTGGCAGCTCGTACGTTGGCGTTTATCACTCATCGTCAATACATCAATATACGTGCAGAGGGTAGAGGAAATAGAGAAATAGTATGATGGTCTTTCCTCTTCATACACTGCACCGTATCTACACCTAATATAAGTCATGCATCACCATGAGCAAAGCATGATAAAAAAAAAAGTGAGTTTGTTTTAAAAATAATAGTAAAAAAAAATATATATACTGTGTTATATTTTATATTAAGAATCGGGCTTCTTTTATTTTGATACTTAGTAACTTTTTTATTTGATTATCGTTGGTTTTTGTTTTTAACATTAAGTAAGGAAACATTATGTTATTATGTTTCTTGATTACGTTCCAGTATTACTTATAACTCATGAATGTTTTTACCTATAATATATAGAAAATTTTGTCCTACATCACCTTTCCCTTCCCGTTAAATGTAAAAAAACAAGAAAAAAAAAAAAACAAAAACAAAAAAACAATCAAGTCAGCTGCATAATGTGAGTTCTATAATATGCAAGTGTGGATCTGTGTAAAGATATGTGGATGTGCGTTTAACGTGATTTTTTTCTTGCAACACTAAAGAAATGCCATCAAAGTATCTTGAAATGGATGCAATAACACACATATATGGTGAAAGAATACGCCCAAGAAGCTGAGGAAAGCGGTCCAATCCACATTTCTTACTGACGATATTCTAATATTTAATGAAGACAATTTTAAAATCGATGTTTTGGTGTTTAAGTGTATACTACTTTAACGTCTAATTCCACATTTCAATACGAGCTATAATAATTACTATAAATATACAGTATTAATAATAGTGTAAATAATATATTATTATGTTTAGCTTTTTTTTTTTTTTTTTTTTTTTTTTTTTTGGAACTGATATTTAAATAAATCAAAATAGAAAAAATAATAATAACAAACACGAACCAATAATGTATACTGAAAAAACGTGTTCAAACTTTTGATCAACTTCCATTCTGTCTTCGTATTGTATTTACATAATATGTTCTTCTATCATAATTGTAGCTATTGCAATTGGTACACTTTTTTAAGGCGTATATTAATTGTTGAGATTTGCTGTGGTACTACTCTTCTATCTAAATGTTTTTTGACGTCACCTTTTCCAATTACCATTAATGTTATTATGTTATTATGTGTTTTTTTTTTTTTTTTTTTTTTTTTTTTTTTTTTTTTTTTTTTTTTTGAAATTTGTGTTATACCACAATGTTGCACTCATTTATTATATGCATGGAATTTAATAATACCACATAAATCTTATGTCAATACTGTTGTATTAACTATGTAAATATTTATGTAGGTAAGGAGCCAGTACTTTACGTACAGTACAACTACTATTATTAAAAGATGATGGTTATTACAATCATATGTTACCTATACATATTATGCGTATACAATAAATCCAAAAACTATTTACACAGGGGCGGAATAGGTCGAGAAGAAATATATCAGTAGTACTCAAGTTCCCGATATGGTTACATACATCACTCAAACAAAAACTATATAGTTATGCATTTCTTAAATAATGCGTGCCTAATATACAGTTGTTATATTTTTATTTTTACACAACTGATACGTGGAAAAATTCACGATCTGTTGAAGAACCAACCCTCCATATCTGCATTGCAAAATTATACCGAGCTTGTTTCAAAGTCAACCCATAACTTTGTGTCCCATTTCATTCCGCCCCTCATTACTCAACTTTACAGAGAGAAAAAAACAAATCAACATGTAATTTTTATATGTATTTATTTTATTTTATTTATTTTTTAACTTGAAGGTTAGTTTGAAAAAAATATTTAAAATTTAAACTATATTTTGTAAGTTATGCAGGTATTGCATTATATACAATAACTGATATGTGTATATATATATATATATATATATATATATATAATGAACTATATTATAATATTTGAAAATGATCTTCAAAGTCAAATATTGTATACCCTTCTTTACTATGTATATGCACACAACTGCACAAACTGGTAGATTAGAAAATTGCACTTCAATGAATATATTAATATATGGTTAAATAATAATATACCAAATTATATGTTTAGATTATAGTAAATGTCATATATTACTGCCCCCTCTTCCCCCTACAAAAAAATATTTCAAACTATAACATACAGAATATTATTACAGTATCTGTATTTTGAAGAAAACAATATATAAGTGTAAAAGAATAATTTACGCTGCCTCTAATGTAATGGTGGTATACTCTATTATAATTAACGTAAAATAATAATCAAATAAATATTCATGAGTTGTTGTTTTATTTTCCTATACCTTTCCTTTTTTAGTGTAATTTATTAAAATTTGTGGAAATGGAAAACTGACAGTGCGGGTATATATTATATAATATAAAAAAACAAAACAAAAAAACATATAAATATAATGCAAATTTAATGCATCGAAAAGAAGAAGTTAAAAAAAATAATAAAAAAAATAAAGAAAGAAAATATATCTACCCTGACCCATATGCACACAGTAAGTTACAAAGCATTGGATATATGGAAAAATGGTAAATGTATAGCAACATAGCCACAAAGATAACACAGGTCAAGGTAGAGAGCGGGTGCGGTGGGTGGCAAAATATAGATTGAAATATTGGCTTTTACTTCCTTTGTTTGTAACTTTATGTGTCCGTATCGGTACGTACAGTATTACAGTATAATAATGATTTATACTGTACACACACACACACACACACACATATATATATATATATATATATATATATATATATATATATATATATATATAATAATTTTTGGATGTTATAGATAGATATCAATAAAATCATATAGGTGTTACAAGTTGTATATGTATATATTGTTAGAGAGCTCATTATTACCTAGCTATGCTTGCATGAATAAAGGGTGAGCATAAGTGGTGGTTGACCTGCGTTAAATGAAGTGCCGTGAATACCTGAACTTTTATTTATTTTTTTAAAATTTTTTATTATAGTTGTCCATGGCATGATAGTAAAAAAAGTGTGCAAAGTAGTGACGTAGAGGTGTATGCGTACTGTATAATTAAATGCACACACACACACCCTGCTCCCCTGCTATTTAATAGAAGCATACGTAATAGCTCGCTGTATTACTATATACTTGTAACACTATATTCAATTAATATGCAACTACTATTTCTACTTCTACTACTGCGTTTTCTCTCTCATAGTTTTCAGTCAAGGCTAGCTCATATCTCCCATTATTCCCAAATTTTCCAATCTGTGTGTGTGTATATTCTATACTTTATATTTTCAAATTTAATCGCATGTAATAAACCCATACCATAGTAGTTTATAGTGGGTTATTTATTATCTCCTATATGCTAAGAATGTCAGATCGAATGCGCGCCACTTCAGCGCCTGGAGAAGACTTCAAGAATTAGTAATTTGCTGATGGAAATCAAATCATGCAGGCGCTGAAGTGGCGCGCATTTGATCTGGCATTCGCATAGGCTGCATAGGAGATAAAAAATCTACTGCATAAAAGCTACTGTGGTTAATCTGAGTTATATCAATCAATTCAAAATAATTATACAGACAAAGTCTGAGTGGACGAGGTGCAAAATTTAGGGGTGCTATATATATGCGCAGCTGCCAGCTGGAAGTGTAATTGACTATATAATGAAGGAACAGCTGTTTTAAGGCCAACGTTAGACGATTTCACTAATGCTGTTCGTAAACCCTGTTTTCTTGCACCAAAAAATGCGCATTCCATTTGAATAACCATAGGCGATCGTCATTTTTGGTGCAGAAAACAGGGTTTACGAACAGCATTACTCTCATCCACTTCCGTATCTGCTTACTACGCATGCGCAGTACGTCAAAATGGAAGCGGATGTAAACGAAATCACGTAAAGTTGGCCTCAAAACAGTTGTTCCTTTATTAGTCAATACTGCGCCCCTGGTTTTTAAGATATAAGATGCCTTGCATTAGCTATATAAAACCATTTTATATATATAATTCAAATTCAAAATATGTTTATATATTAATTTCTTTCTCTTAATTATTCTGCGATCAAATACAATACAATATTGTATCAGCAGATTCTTGTCTGGTTCTTATCTAATAAATGAGACGAGAAATGATAGTCACACATAAAAATAATTTACAAAATTGTGTGCCATGCCATGGTGTCTGACATTACATTCTTTTTAAAAAATAAAAAGTTCCTTTTGTTACCCTTTTTTATTGAACTTTCAAAACTTTCTGTTTGCCGCCAACTACACGTCATCGTGACGTCACAATTGGTTATCTCTGGTCACAATTCCACCCAGCTGATCAACATTCAATTCAATATGGCGAAGCTACTAGGATTGGATAAAGTTGCTCGACTTTTTGAGATACTTCGTCAAAATGGGGGCATTAGAGGTTCTCTATACAAATTATATAGGTAATACAAAAATTATTCAATGTCTTGGTCCATAGATTTCTACCGATAGTTCCTTGCAACTACAAAGTAAAGAGTATTTTAAACAGTCGCACTAGTGACTGGACCCTAAAGGTATTTTCAAATTCTTACTTTTTAGGCATAACAGTTTGGATAACAAAATTCAACCTGTTTAAATGCATTAGCAGATTTTTTTTACGTAAATTGCCATGCAAAAAAAAAAGTCTGTATGAGAAAATACCTTAAAAATCCGCCTTCATACATACATACCTACCTATACCGGTATACCTACCATCATACATACATAATCATGACTGTCGTTTCGCTAATAAGAGTAAAACATTCAATCGATATAATAACATATACATAGATATATTTGCCAGCTGATTGAAATTTGTATTGTTATTAAATATCTTATTATTATACCATGTAGAGCATGTATGTATGTATATGTAGGGTACGTACACAGTACATACACATACATATACCGTATGACCGTATCGTATATACATACATAATTTCATAGATAACATATTATGCTAACTTTGACAGTATCTTGTACACTATATTGCACGTAAATTGTAGGTTTGTAGATTGCGGTCCATTTAAAGTATATACATACATACTGTACCTAAATGATACGACCCGCAGGCCGCAGTAGTATTTTAAATTCATATGATTTGTACGCGTTTAATCTTATTGCTATGGTCCACACATTTACGGAAGCAAGTGAAGTATGTCAGGATAGGAAGTTGTGGAGGTCTATCACTGGGTCAGGATAAAACATCTGTGTTGTTGGCTTACCCCGAAAGGGATTTATAGCGTCATGATATGTATGTATGTATGTATACTTTCATGTAAGTCTCCATGAGAAAATATTCCGCAACAAACCACGTAGAACAGTTTGAAATACTTTTGCAAAATTAAAAAATATTGCATAAAAATCCTTTATATTTTCTTATGTATCAGCAATTTCTTGTATTACTGTAAACCTAAAATTTGTGTTTAGCATGTTACGCCACATGAAAGGTTGCCTTATAATAACAATAATAATAATAGGCCTAGAGATTTATTGAGCAATTTTTTTTTACAGGCATAGCAGTCAAAGTCACAAACAATGTAATTGTAATTGCTCAAAAGAATAATTAAAAAGGCAAAGCCAATTGTAACTTGTGGGTTATAGTTTTTCTATTTGAAAATTGCACAATTAAGAATATAAATACTTTTTCGTGTCAAAGTTTTTGATGTTTTTGACTTTTATTGCATAGTTTGTGCAGTAATTATGGGCATTATAAAGCTACAATTTCCTAAAATTAAAAACAATAATAACACATAACAAGTTTGGATCTTCCACTCATATAGTGCCTAAAACATAAAATTCACCCAATATTCTTTATGTATGTTACTATAAGAATATGTTATGCTCAAAATGTTTAATGCACCAATATGAAATTTACAAATACATTATCCTGTTAATTGATATAAAGGAAATTTGGACATTTTGATATGTTATCAAAGGAAAGCAACAAACTCAACAATTGCCTTTCTCTAATTACGACGGTATGTCCATAGTTAGATCAAGATCTTCATCGTACAGTTTACACAAATATTAACCTTGATTAAGATATTAATAGCCCCAACCAAAGTAACAGAAGAAGAGAGCCATAGCCCTCAAAACATCAATGTAAATATTTGTGTAAACAGTTTCTGTAAGTAATTTTATTAAGAAGTTTCCATTATCATCTCTTTTTAATTGACTAAAATTTTTTCCTTTTTTTTTTTTTTTTTTTTTTTTTTTTTCCTTAATTTATTTTACATTCAGTAATAAGTAATAATTTTCTTTTTACAGACAAGATGAAGTGAAACTAGGATCATTGGTGGGAGAAGATAAATATGGCAACAAATACTTTGAAAATAAAATGTACTTTTATGGTAAGTATATAATTAAGCTACTGTACTGATATGTTTCTGTTAATATAAACTTTTATTTACTAATGTAAAAAAATAAGTAAAAATGTTTAATAGAAAATAGTAGGAGGGATAATAGGCATTAGTATATTAGTATGGCATTAGGAAATTCCTCATATCCAGTGTCTACTTGCAGCCTTGAGCTTGCAGTTACTCCCTCATCCTATTATTGTTACTATCCTATCAATTGAAGATTTTTGGGTAGTGTAAGTGTAATGTTCCATATAATGTGCTTTCATTATTATACTTTTTGTTTCTTTTGATTCATAATATATGAACTATCAATTAAAGGAAAAAAACATCGCGGTTAGAATCAATAATAAAGAACAGGATAGAATTACCAGCAAGGGCCTTACCACAGTAGAAGTTCAATGGAGAGGTCGAGGTCTGTGCCACACGAGACCTGAGACCTGGACCTCTCCATTGAACTTCTACTGTGGTAAGTAGGGACCGGATTTTCAGTTGCAAATGTCTGCTTGCACCTGCAAAAACAGCAGTTACTTTTCCTGCTGCACAACTTATTATCAATTTGTAAAATATTTCCTATCTACCTGTAATTTACCTCAAAATACCTGGAATGAACCAAAATTTATAAATATTTAGTAAATTGTTGTGCGGTACGAGGAGCAAGGAGCAACCAAACTTGCAGGCGCAAGCAGACATTTGCAACTGAAAATCCGGTCCCTAGTGGTAAGGCCCTTGCTGGTAATTCTATCCTGTTCTTTATTATTAATATATGAACTAGTTTTTTTTTTAAATGTATTATTATTATTATATTTAATTGTGTACATCCAAAGAAAAAAGTAAAGCTAGCCAAACTGATATTGTTACTAAAGAGATTTTCTTATTATTAATGATTGACCTGTGAACACAGGTCGCAATCGCTGGGTGGAGTACAATGAGAAGTTAGCACTTGACTATGATGGCAGCCAAGTTCCTGCTGAGTGGTTCGGCTGGCTTCATTATAAAACAGACCTTCCTCCTAATAAGGTATGAATAAATTTTATATCACATTGGTTTACTGCATCGTAACATAGACTAGAGCTGTCGTCGGTCGTTATAATATATACCCACTCATTTAACATTGTAAAAGATAGCCTTAGCTTGAACAGGTAACTAGAATTTGGCCAGTGGCATGGTATTGGGTCACCCTCTCAGTCATGTGTTTGAGGGTATCTCAATGTGCCCCATGTGTGGTTCTGAAACTTTGTGACGTCTGTACAAGCTCCTAGAAATTTGTTTGTAATTGATAGACCTATGACGGGCTGAGTAATGAGCCCTGTATGAGAGCACAGAAGTGCCATTTAAAATACATTGAACCTTATGGTGCTTGCAATGTTAAAAACTTCTTGGAACCAGAGGGTGGCCTAATAATGTAAGACTGGTAAAATAATACCCGTATTATATCTTGTCACATCTTCAGGCACAGAAACTGTGATGCAGTATGTGTCTGATCTGAACAACTCAAGTGAGTTGGCTTTCATTTAAGTGTAGTGCAGAAAAACTCTGGTACCTTAAGTCATATTTTACTGTACAACCAATTGACAAAGGATTCAGATTCAATTATATTTTAGTTGCCTCTGTTTGTTTGTTTGTTTGTTGTTGCCTAGTTTTTCATAATTATTCTAATATTCTCACTCGTTCAAAAATTTGAAAAGTTCTAAAATAGTTTTGTTCTCTTTCAATCAACAGTAGCAACATCAAGACTTTATACATTTCTCCCCCTCTCCCTGTACATGTATTCTGTGCGCTGCCTCTCCTAATCAAATATTTAGTGGACCCTCTACATTATTATTATCATTTTTTAGTATTAATTGAACAAGAAAGTCATGAACAGAGCAGATGTTTTAACATGTAATTGTTTAGGGAAGTGGTCAAATGGCTGTTGTCTTATCCTAAAAGAGATCATAACAATAAGTGTATTGTACAATTTTAAAGTTATTTAACGGAATTTTACTTCCAAGAAGAAGGAAATAATAATAATACAGCAATAAATAAAAACTGCCAACACAATAGCATAGGGTTAAATTAATATTTGAGGGCACCTATGCTATGTGTGGCATGTTGGTAGGACCTTATTATTTTGTTACGTTACTACCAGTTGTTAGTGTCAGGTCATTCCTTCATTTATAGATCAGAACATTTTCAAAGATTTTAATTTGCTACATTTATATTTACAAGCTGCATTTTCTAGCTCAATAAAAAGATTTAATAAAATACGTTTAGGAATTAGGGAGAATTATTGTTTTAATTCTTGTATTATTTTTTTTAGTTTAGTTTGAATGTTGGGATAACAAGCAATACTTGAACACATTGTAATACAAAATAGAGAAGTTAAGGAAGTTTGATTATCAATTATAGTAACTTGTGATGAAATGACATATCTGCCAGTTAATCTGTACAAAATACAAAGAAAAGTTAAATTGCGTATTATAGGCTATTGTATAAGTTTTTTTTAATTTTAATTGTTCAGAGTTAAATAACTAGCTATTGTTCCAACTCGGAACCAAGCTAAAATTAAATTAATTTTAAAAATAAGAGCCTAAAGTATTGTTGATTTAATTTATGGAGTAGTTAGAAGATGTAATGTTGTATGGTACTGCACACATAAATTCAAATTTGGTATTTGCACTTGTTCTCAGGATGCAAGCAAGGTTCAATATCCATGGATGGCCGACCACACAGAAAATTTTTCCGGACAGTCCGGAGCCTGGACCCCATATACTACTACCCCTCCTAAAATTCAAGCATGGGTTCCTCCTAAGCCCTCAGCAGCAAAAAAAGCATAAATTTGAAATTCCTGACATGTAGTTTAAGCATCAACACTTACCTTTGTACATATTGTTAATATTTAGGACCCAATAAAATGTTAATATTAAATTTGTTTGTTATTTATTTATTTCGCTTACAGTTAGTGTAATACATATTCACTATCTTTAAACCTAATGTATCCAGAATTGTTGCTCCAGGTTAGGAATGTTTTATTATTGTTATTATTTAGGCTAAATAAAAGACTTGCAAAAAGGGGTTTAATGAGAAAATAAACAAACTGAGAGACTAACAGTACTAACAGTACTAATTAGACGACTTTGTGTTTCTTTGACTTTCTGATGGGGCAATAAAGCAGCTATAACTCAAGTTTTTTTTTATTTATTTATTAAACACATTGCGTGTACAACATACATCTAAACATTCAACTCATAAACATTACATATAATATCAAGATCAAATAACAGTATTATACATGTTGATCAGTGCCCTCGGCATAGTAGGCCATACTTAAATGTCTCCTAGAACATGTGAGGAGATGATACTGTTCACATGACATCCCACACAAGGAGCAGATACAATTATTATTACAAATATGATATTCTTTAGTGTTACAAATTTTGTGATGAAAACCGTGTGCCGCGTAGCGGGTGATAATATTACGATTCCTCTGATTTGAGTTTTTCCATGTATCATTTTTTAAAGCTGGTGTATTATAAAATGATAGATTAATATCATCGGTTTTATTTTCTCTAATTTGAACAAACTTAATAAAATTTTCAGTTTCTGGCAAATTAAATTTTAATCTCAGCTCCCGTACATAAAACTCCTCTCCTGAAAGTTCATAAACTAGTCTAGATTTTGTATATTTTGAGAGGCACATTGCTCTCTTAAGAAAACGAGATTTTACAGACTCTAATAAGTTGAAGTCTGTGATGGTTAGATATGACCAGAAAATCTCTATTCCATAAGATGCTACAGGTGATATTTTCAGGTGAAAAAGTTTTATGGCCGTTTTCAGAGATAGCAAATGTACGTTTGATATGGTTAAATAGTTAAATAGTTTTTTTTTTCCTTGACTCTGAATTTTTTTCTAAAGTTTACTGAGCCTCAAGGCGTTTGTTTTACTGAATTTCAATCAATTTGATTCGAAATGATTTTTTGTTAAATTGTTTTCAAATTCAAGAAAAAAAAAGTAAAAAGAAAAAAACACACACACACACACACACACACAGTAAGCTACGGTAAAATTTTTATTGCCACCAAAAAATATCCTAACTCTAGTTATAGCTGCTTCATTGCCCTATAAAAAATCATGTTAAATTAAGACAGGAACACAAAGGCGTCTGCTAGCACTTTTTTAGTGTTTTTAGGCTCTTGAGTTTATTGCTTTTCATTAACAACTAACAACAGTGAAAATTTTTCATGTGACCTTGAACCATAACTCTCCTCTTCATAGAACTCTTAGTCGCATCACACAATTCTCAGCTATGAAAGAGTTATTTGATGTTATCAATTTGCAAGTCTTTTCACCTTACGGTATTTGAATTTTTTGCATACGTAGTTTGCATCTATACTACTCAGTATAGCTTGTTACCAAGTAATTCAAAGAACAGAACCTACTATCCAGTTGGTTCAAAGAAGAGGAGAGCTGCTAGAGAGAGGAAGTGTGAAAACTGACTTCCTGCAGGAGGGGGGGGGGGGGTATCACATTTGATGTTCTGTCCTAAAGTCAAGATATATATATATATATATATATATATATATATATATATATATATATATATATATATATATATATATATATATATGATAAAGAAAAGGATAGAAAAACCAGCAAGGGCCTTACCACAGTAGAAGTTCTATGGAGAGGTCGAGGTCTTGCATGGCACAGTATAATGTTATAAAAGTTTCTTTATAACTTGAAAGCTTTCGTCATATGATAATGACATTATCATTATCATTATAATATGATAATGTCATTATCATATGACGAAAGCTTTCAAGTTATAAAGAAACTTTTATAACATTATACTGTGCCATGCAAGACCTCGACCTCTCCATAGAACTTCTACTGTGGTAAGGCCCTTGCTGGTTTTTCTATCCTTTTCTTTATCATTGATCCTAACCGCGATGGTTTTTTCCTTAAATTTATATATATATATATATATATATATATATATATATATATATATATATATATATATATATATATATATATATATATATATATATATATATATATTAAGTATCTATATAGAAAGTATATATATATTAATATTATATTAATATTATTATATTATATATTATATATTATTATATTAATATTAATATATATATATATATATATATATATATATATATATATATATATATATATATATATATATATATATATATATATATATATGTATACATTGGGGTACTTTAAATAATAAAGAAAAGGATAGAATTACCAGCAAGGGCCTTACCACAGTAGAAGTAGAAGGCCCTTGCTGGTAATTCTATTTTTTTTTATTATTATTATTGATCCTAACCGCGATATTTTTTTCTTAAATTGACATTGGGGTACTTTGTATAATAAATTTATGTAATTGATAATTGCTAGTGTGTGGGACTTTTGCTACCTATATATATTTGAAATAAGAACAACACAATTCTATTGTATTCCTCTACTACTAACCATGCCAGCAGTAAAGTGTTTTGAGCTATATATATATACTGCATGAAGTCAATTATGAAAATGATTAATAGAAAACTATTTAATAAAACTATGTAAGTATAACAATATGTTATACTGTTTATCCAAAATACTAAAAACAGCTTTATATAAATGGGCAGTCTCATACATTTCAACAATATGAATCATAACTAGTTACTGAACTGATCCTTCTAATTAAGAATCAGACAGATTTACTATGGTACAGTAGGGCCTGCAGTTCAAATTTTGTAGTTGATGCAATTGTAACTAAATATTTTGAAAAGAGAAAATAATATTATTATTCAAACAAGCAAGCAAAAAGTTTATTACTATTACTATTTTCTATAGTGAAACTCGTATTATCAAAGTGAAGAATTGGAAAACTAAACAAGCGCCCCACCACGATGAAGTCCATAGCTAGGTGAAGATCTTGATGACACAGTCAAGAGTCAAGACAAAGCACAAATGTAATTATTTACATTGATTCAGACATTGCAAAGGCGTCCTCCTCCTCAGATGCTAAAGGGTGTAATGAGATATTGTCACCTAGCTACAGACTAAGAGGGCTTACGTTAGTGCATTGTAAGGCGCACGTTAGTTTCCCTATTCATTTCTTCCATGATAGAACCAAACTAAAATGGGGTTGAAATTCCTTTAGTGCAAACTCAATTATTTTTTTCTGCAACAGTTTCAATTCTCTTTAAAAGGTTTTTATTTTATGAAAATAAAGAATTTATTTAGAGTCACATAATATATGTGTCACTATTTTTAATTAATAAATAAAACTAAAAATAAATAACTAGTGAAATTATTGACATTAGTGACATTATTATTATTTTTTTTTGCTCTTACAATATATCATTAAGTGCAGTATTGTAAGGAGCAACAACACTGTACATTTATGTATGTGTGGTGTTAATTTGGGAGAAAATAGAATGTGCTGCCTGTGCCCACTCAAAACAAATATGTAGAAGTTATGCAACCAGTTGCTTACATCTGTTATGCAATTGCCTATACTACAGGATATTTTACCCATTTTACCTCCAAATTGCGTAATACAGAATTCGAGATAGAGATCACTTTTTGATAAAGCCAGAAAATGTATCTAACTGTAAGATGTGAAATCATAAGTGACCCTGGATGCATCGTTGAACTTTGACCTCGAAATCTTATGGTTTTTAGTTTTTTTTATGATGTAACCGTATGGGAGAAAAAAATGTGTAATAATAATACGCAATTAGCAATCAATGGTGAAATTTCAATGCTTTCTCTTAATTAGGAGTTAATTGGTGTTAAATATTCAGCACCTTTTTATTTTATTTATTATTCTGTTTTTGTCTTTCTTCTTACAACATAACACCGGTCTCACATTGAGCCAAGGTGAAATGAGAATAATAATAACTAAAAACGCCACAATTTTATGAGGAGACGGAATGATAGTATGGTGACGGAGAGACATATTATAGGCTCAGCACTTTCCGCACGATATTAGCCGTGCCAAGAGGGCTATTGCTTTCTGCATGACACGGATGTGCTTCTCTCTCTCTCTCTCTCTCTCTCTTCTTTTTTTTTTCTTCCATACTGTGTTATCGTGCTACACTACTCCTTACTGACCAACCCATTAGCTCTTACTTTTCACCACAACTCTATGTACGT
The DNA here is from genome assembly GCA_949318235.1 of Ecdyonurus torrentis. NCBI lineage: Eukaryota > Metazoa > Arthropoda > Insecta > Ephemeroptera > Heptageniidae > Ecdyonurus > Ecdyonurus torrentis. The sequence goes on from OX439127.1 coordinate 54,396,755, forward strand.
GTTTCTAAGACTAAATTTAATAATAATAATTAATAAAACATAATAATTATAAAATGAAAATATGAAACTGTAAGACTTAAATCGGGGGTAAAAATATAAATAAAATTGACAATATTTAGTATTGCTTTTTTATTGCTCTTATATTATGAACAACATATATTATACACAACGTGCACGATACATTTTTTTTTAGACTGTATAGTGCATCATTACAAAATAGCTTCTTTTTTTGTAAGTTTTCAAATACATTTATTTATTTTTATTTATAAATTATTATACAAATATGCAATATTATAAGTTTTATTTGTTTCACGTACTTACTTCTGACAAGTTCTTATATCGGTGGGTGTTAAACTGTTGTGCAACCTATTACTGAACAACTGACCGGAAAGTATGGTCTTAAACAATAAATTCAAATTGAAGTTATAGTTCAAAGACGTAATGCCTTTTTAACGAGACAATTTGTTTTGTTATCTTTCTTCTCTAATAATTTACAATGCTGACATTTTTCATCTTATATCTGGTAACAGTTTTCTCCCTTGCCCCCCCCCCCTTTTTTTTTTTTTTTTTTTTTTTTTTTTTTTTTTTTTTTCATTTTAATATCTGCTTTTAAAAATGAGGACTTACAAAATCTCCATATAATGAGCATTTTCTTACGGAGTGCGTAAGAAAATTATTCACAGGGTATATAATAAATTATTTTTTGTTAAGCTACTTTTTACAAAACTCAATAATGTTGGATAATGTATTCCCGTATGAGTTCACTCCATTTGAATAGTATGCCTAGTTAAGTTTGCATAAGGACACTTGACGTTAAATGCCAATATAAAAGTTAAAAAAGAACTTGTCAGATAAAGTTTGAGAAATAGAAAATAATAGCCTAACTTAAAAAATAATACATTAATGATTATTGCTGACACGTGAAATAACCGTTTTGGTTCTAGTGCTCTAACATCAAAAGCAGATAAGTTGCTAAAATATTTATAGTAATATCTTATGATATAAAAATTTAGGATCAACCTTTCATTTATACCTATAATTTATACGAAACTTAAAAATTACAACAAATTGTGTAACTGCAAATTTTGTTAATACTTATATTTATGTAACACACTGAATGTAAGAGTTAACATTTTTTTAAAATATTTTTTCTTTAACAAAAGCTCTGTATTAATTTTTTTAACCATCAAGTCAATTTCAACTTGTTAAATATAGCATTAAATTTTAATGTTTTTTTCTTTTAACATTTTAAAACTACAAAACATTTACTTGCAAAAATATCATGCAATAAAAATTTCAATAATAATACGGGAACGTTTGATTAATTTTATATTTTTACTTATATATATAAAGAGAAAACTTAATGGTCCCAATTTGGGTTTTTCTATTATTGATGAAATTTTGTTTTAAGATCTTATGTTTACATTAAAATTATAACCAAACTTGAATAACTTCATATATATATATATTTTTTTTTCATGCGAAAGTTATTGAAAAATTTCAAGCTTTGCTCCGTGATGATGGACTATTTCATACAAAACTTTCAAATTTGTTAACCATTCAAGTTATTATATTTAAACCTTTTTGTAGACTAGGGCATGTATATGTATTTATGTCATAAATTTATGTCATTACGTCCATGCATGGATTACGAAAAATTTGTGAGTCTCATATATATGGTTATAAAAATTGCAACCTCGTCTTCCCATCACTTAATGTAATTTACTCTTACAAAATTGAACATTATTTCTCAGAAAAAACTCTTTATCAACCAATAAAAAAATTAACAAATATTCTTTTTAAAATAAAATTACAATATTTTACAATCAAATTAAAGTGTTCTTTATTATATGATATTACCGCTCAATAGCTTTTGCTCAATTTTTTAAATGTTGCAGTAATTTACCACACATTTTGAATTTCCATTATATTATTATTTTTTTTTTTGACACATAATTTTTCGCGTTTTGTGAATTAATGACAGTTCATGGAATAAAAATATAAATAATAATTTAAATGTTTAAATTAAAATTGTACGATTTGTAAATGAAACGTAGTATAATAATGTAGATTTTTTTTTTAATTTTTATCTTAACAAATAATACTTAATTCTGGTATATTTCCATGAAATAAAATAATATTGTTAATGTAAAACAGTTTTAGATGTGCAAGCAAAATGCATTTTATTCATGTCTAGGTGAAAAAAATATCCTTACTTTACATTAAGATACATTTTTTCATTAATACACCAAGGCGCAGATTACCCACGAGAATGTTTCTTTTCTTTCTTTCTTTTTTTTTTTTTAACAAATAAATTTATTGAGAGCTGTGCAGTGTAATTTGAAAATCATTCAAGATTTATATGCGGCTTCCAACAAACGTGTTTATTTTCAATCATTTATTACTATTTTATCTAAAGACGTCTCGTTAAGTAAGCAGACCGATCTGTATTTTACAAAGACAAGTTAATGCTTTTTACTTTGACACTTATGAACAAATCCATGACAGACCCATGTCGAAGGTCTTACTATGGCACTGTGCCTTGTTACCATGGATTTTTTTTATAAATATAATATCTTACATTATTATAATTACCATCATTAAAAACAATTACATATATTTGAAAATAGTTAAAAATGTATTCATTAAAATAAAACATAAATTATAATAGTTACAGAATGAAACGAAGTTGATGTCTTTTTTTTCTTCACATACAGTATATTATAGTACATTTTTAAAATTCTATGCAATAAAAAAATATACACAAAGGTCACTCAATCCCTAGCTTCAATCTTCTTTATGAGTGTGTTGAAAAAGAAGATGATTTTTTTCTTTTCTTTTTTTTTTTTACAAAGGACATAAGTGGATGATGATTAAATTAAAGAAAAAGCGCAAATGACATAGAAATGAAGATAAGTGTTATTGAAATTTGCATCCATGATTGTGCTGCTCCTCTTTGTAATCCTTGTTGATTTGGTTCATCTAAAATTCCATTGTGGCCCGCTTCAGGATACCAAGATACCGTGCTGTGAATATATATTCCTCCGTCTCCCAAGCCGGATATTCTGGTTGAAGTATCTCCCCACGTCATGGGAGTGGGTTCTTTATTCCAACCACCACCAGAGTTAGAAGATTCGGTGCTGGTCATCATCATACCTCCTCCAGCACTGCCTCCTCCTCCACTGCCTCCCATGGGCGATGGAGTACTTACTGGATTGCCAATATCATTGCCACCTGTACTACTTTCCATCCGGCCTGTAATTATGAATAACTTATAATTAGATCGCAAATCACAATTTAAAATTTATTGCAACAAAAAATATTACCTCTCTAAATTAAAATAAAGAAATTAAATATTTAAAAAAAAATAGAGAGAGTAGGAAAACACTGTATTTAGTATTAAAAATCATGTCCCCAATTTAAAGGCAAGGAAAGGGGTAAACTCAATATTATTGTGATTCAAAGAATAATAATTTAACACTTCCAGCTGTCTACTTGATAACTTACAAAGCAATGTTATGCATTTATGCAAGTCATATACAGTATTAGGAGTAAAAAAAAGTCCACTGCTTTACATATTTCATAAAACAGTAATCGGATTTTATTACACCTAACATTAAGTTGCATTTGGTTATTATATTGATTATAATTTTATTTAGAAATATAGCCACTTCATTTTTAAATATAAATGTCCAGAATACATCAAACTGTTTTTTCAATCAATATTTCATTAAAAATTCATATAGAAAGCGTCTGTTAGTTTTTCTCTCCCTCTTCAAAATATTCTATTTTTCAGTGTTACAAGCTAGTCGTATGTATTCAGGGCCTATTTTTTCCCCATTCTATACATAAACAGGATGAACGGCAACATAAATAATAAATTAGCAGTAGTGACGATAAACGATAATGGCAAATTTGATAGAGTAGGTGAGTCAATTTATCTATATATGTGATCTCCAATGTGTCAATTCACAATGAGCATATTTATATTATATATAGAATATTAAGCTTACAATATATCGCAACAAATATAATCAAATCCAAATTAATAATAACATTTTAATTTAATAATCTATCTAGGTCTCGTCTGTAAAAAAAAAAAAAAAAAAAAAAAAAAAAAAAAAACTGTTTTTCTCCATCTCTCTATCTCTCTCTCTCCAATATAAATAGTTTCACTGTTTGAGTAAATTTAAAATTGCATATTTAATTTTATATAATAAAACTAAACTAAAGAAAAACCAACAAAAAAGCTGTTAAAACGGAGTTAACGGAGATACAAAATAACACGGATTGTACAATTGGTTCTATACGTACTCGGTGTCCACGGCGTTGCCTCTGGGCTCGGAGATGGATTCCAAGGGTTAAATGGCACGGAGTACGAAGGTGAAGCTGGACTTGGAGCTGGAGAAGAAGTATAATCCATAGGGAATGGAGAACCTCCACTGCCACCAGAAGCAAACGATCCAGTCATGCCATCCAAGGGCAAACGACTTGAGCGGCCAAGCTGGAATCTGCTACTGTCCCTGAAATTAAATATTCGCACATTAGTTTTTATGTAAACAAGGATTTTTTTTCTCACTCTTACTGAAACAAAATTCAGACCTCAAAATAATTTGGCTATACGTTAATTTCTTATTATACTCCCTTCATTATCGGCTTTTATTATACCTACAGTAAGCTGCCTAATTAATAATATAATTATGTATACATGGACAAAAATTAATACGTAATAATTAATATATCCAATTTTCAGCAAAATTTATCCAATACAACATAAATTATGCTACATTGCATAGTAAATATGTTACGTAGAATAAATATTATCTTACAGCAAAATTATATTGCTGTTTCAATTTTTCAACAATTATATGCTATAACGATATAAATTTAATGCAGCATAAAGTTACGGAATTTATTCTTTCCATGTGTAAGTGTCTTTCATATTTTATATCACATAAATTTCATTAAGAGGAATTCCAAAAATACTACGTAATTTTATTAAATTTGCGTGAATGTCTTTGCTGTACGGAAAATTAAACACTGATAAAAATTGGTTGTATAGGATTAAATTTGAGCGACGCATAAATGCCTTTTAATTGTTTTGATCTTATACCATAATTCTACTCATTAGAAGGTAGTTTTATGGCATTAAAATCTGAAATAGTTAGAATTGAATTTGACTTTTGCAGATTTCTTCAAGACAATAAAAAAAGTGCAAAGTTATTATCATGTTTAAAAATCTCTGCTGCGTGTTTGACAGTGGCGAATATCGTAACTTGAATTTGCATGACCTTATATTTTTTATGACTATTAAAATATTCAAGAGAAATTAAAATTCAAGTTTTTAGTAAGGGTTTATATATAATGTTAGTTAAAATACTCACGGAAATCATAATAAATATGCATATTATTATTATATTACTATCATGTAAGGGAGCATTGACCATCGTTTTATAGAGGTCATCCATTTTAAATTACATTTTAAAAACAGTTGTGATTTTAGAAATATACACATTAAATAAAAAAAGGGGAGAAAAATAATAATCAAAAAAATAGGTGAAGAGAATTAAAAAAAAAAATCACTTTATTTTTATTGTAAGAATAAAAAAAAAAGTATTATGCAATTATAACATAATAAAACATAAAATAATTAAAAAACAAAACAATTTACCTCCCTGACATGCTAAGGTACCTGTAAAATAAAATAAAATGAAATTTTCCATTACATAAAACAAAAAATATAAGCATGAATGCATATGATATATATATATATATATATATATATATATATATATATATATATATATATATATATATATATATATATATATATATATATATATATATATATGTATATACACCAACACATATAAGGTCTATAATTTTTTTTTTCTAAGTATGCTCTTTTACTTTGGAAGTGACAAAATTCACCAATATATACATTTTACTGTAATGGTACTATGGTACTAAAGGCAAATAGCGAGCAAAAGAAACACTGAAAAATGAAAACTCAAGGGGAAAATAAATTTTAAAACCCCTGTGATACGTGCATTTAAATTAATATAAATGTTTTATTTCAGCATTCTTCTTCTTTTTTATTTATAAACGTATTTGAGTTTTTTTTTTTTATTATTTATTATTCATTTTTATAATCAATTAAAATCTATCGACTTTTCTTACTGAAGAGAGGAATATTATTTCCCTACTAGCACGTCAATCGCATGCTAAAGCGTCAAGTGTTATATAAAACGCAACTGTGTTCCATTATTCGTCATCGCGTGCGTTACGTGAAATATATATTTAGAACATGCGGCGTTGGCGGTCACTTAAATCTTTAAATAATATTATAGAATTAATTTATGACTATTTCCTTCACTTTGACGCATCCTTAGTTGGGACGAAACTATAGGTATTTACTAAGAAAATCCTGAAGGAAACTCAAGTGTAAGTACTTTACAACTGATTCTTGTTACGATTTTCTTTCGATTTTCTTTCGATTTTGTGAAATCATAATAAGGGATTCTGGACATAGTCACTTCACAAACCGAGCGCTCGGTATAAGGTATTGTATAGACTTCTATAAGGAAAGCCTATAGTTTTGTTGAAGTCCGGTATTAGCAAACGGCTGTTTAATAGAATTATATGTCACTAATTTCCTAAAGGTTTCCACCTTTTTGTAAAGTAAATACGAATCATATAAAACAAAAAATAGTTCGACATATAAATTGGTATCACAAAAAAATATTCAGATAACTGTTTTGGAAAAACGAAACAAGAAAGAAACAAAATATTTGTATCCTAAAATTATTATAAAGATCATCCCTTTGACCGAGACCAACAGTTGATTTCACAAAAATTTCACAAATTTGAGAGTTTACTCTATATTGTTGCTGGTTTTATAGGTATATAATACAATAAAGGAAGTTACGTAATAATATAACACTTTTTGTCACGTTTCAATTAAAAGAAAAGAAAGCAATTGTTTAGTTTAATGTTTAATTTTAGCTTGAAGTCTTGTATAACGTCATATAACAAATTTTGTTACTTCCGTAACGTGGAATAAGTTAATTGTTTTACGAGTAGAATTTGAATTATTCCCTACGAACACAATGATTAACATTTTATTGTTTCCTGATTTGAAAAGTAGGTATTTTTTTAGTATTTTATAAATTGAGTTCATTGTACCACTAAAAGTTTGAAAAAACTTTATTCTTGAAATTGAGATTATGATTGAACGATTGTGGTATCTTTTTAGTTTTCAGGTAGGTGTAAACAACCATTACTCACCGATTTCGAGGTGTGGGATATCTTGGTGAGCTGGGCATGTTGTCTCCTGGACCACGCTCTTCTTGTTGTTGTTGATTCATCCCACCACGTGGTGGTGGAGTCACCGAATTCTTAGGACACTCGCCGTTAGTAGGACTGAACAACATGAACATGACAATGTTACACAAATCTTTATTTCAATCTATTCCATATTATCTCTCATAGATATAAATTTTTAAATATATTTTCGACTTTTTTTATCTAGTATGAAATGCAGTTTGTTTTTTTTAATGTTAATTTTAAACTATACTTACATATAGTTAGTGCAATCCTCATGCAGAAAACTGAGCGCCTTGTCAAGAATATGGGTGGCAAAATGGGTGGCTGATCCCGTCATTCCTGCGTCACACTGTCGCCGTGTCTCACGCAATACACACTCACGGAACCAATGGTGTGAACTGGACACAAATGCATGAAGATGTTAAATGATGGACAGTTTAAGGCAAATACACAATATTACGTATAAAGCTTGGTTTAATGTAATATTATGACATTATATATTACATTATGTAGCGTTTGACTTCACTGCATGATATCTGGTTAAATAGTGTCAAAATGAAACATAATATGTGCTGTGTTTACAATAATAGTGATAAAACTGTTTTAATAAAAGTGACCAAATAATTTTTGTACTTAAGGGAGTACAGTGAGATAATTTCAAATATAGAAAAATTTTGGGGGGTCACCGTGCAAAATTAATTTTATATGATTTTTTGAAATTTTAAGCCCATTTAATTTCCCATTTAATTAGCCCAATGTTTTAATTTCATAATTTCAATAATTTTTGTCATTTTTTTTCGGGACAGTCAAATATCATGATATTTTTATCACAGCTAGGTGTGACCCTTAGCTACACAATCACATCAAATTTAGACCCAAAACACTTCTAGTTTTTGAGATATAAGGGCGGTACCCTACTCCCTTAAAATAGCATGAAAAAAACAAAAAAAAAAAAAAAACATTTTTCTTGCGATTTTCCTTCTTGGAAATCTTTAATAATTAAATTCTTTAAAAAAATCAAATCAAATTAAGAGAAAAAGTTAAAACAATAAGTTTAACCAAATTTGGTGTTTTTTACTGAATTTGGAATTTTTCTCCATGCCTTAAATTGATAGGCATCAACTGTTTTATGATTTATTTAACTATTTATAGCTTTTTATTATTTCTTTCATATTTCAAAGCCTTTTTATTTGTTGATTTTACAAATTTTATTAATGGATTAAAAGATAAAAAAATCTGAAATTTAATGGATGGCATCTATCTTGTCTAACATCTTTATCTAACATCTTATCTAACAGTCTTGTCTATCTGTTTCCTTCAAGCTCCTAAAGCTCTTTAAAAAATTAAAATAGTTGTGTAATGAAGGTAATAAACAATCGAAAATCATCTGCATGTCACGAATATTGATATTATACTGTATATTATAAATTTTCAACTGTTAAAAGTTCAGATTAAAACATAATATGGTTACATTAAATAGTTGTTTTTTAAATATCAAACAGGAAATATAGACACAAAAATACATAATATAAAACAATTAAATCGGAATCCATAATAGTATATTTTGATTGTAGCAGAGGATAAAATGTCAAATTATAGAGACAAAAACTGTTTATTTTATTATAAACTTGTCACAACTCTGTATTTATGTATTATTTTTAGTTCTCAACGTAAACGTACACGTAAAACAATAAACAATGCTCTTGGACATTGACAATCAAGAAAATTATTACTTTAATGTTGCTATATGGATCACGCTTTACATTGATTTTATATTTTTTGTTCATGTATGCTAGAAAAACGTCAAGGCTAGAATATATTAAAATAATGTAACGAAATGATAAACTTGAGTGGAGTGGTTGACCGCTATATTTACGTACAAGTACAATTCTATTTTATGCTATAATTTATTAGTCTTTTTGTTTGTTTTAGTCTATATAAAAATCAATAATAATACCAACTATTATTGCTTATGCAACCTGTAACTCACTTTAAGTAAGATTGATATTATATTTTCAACTTTATTTTAATATACTTTTATTTTCATCCAGTATTACTATTTAATTTATATAATTGTTTGTTTAATTATTTGAAATAATATAACAATTCTATATAATAAGTGTAATTTCACAGACACTGATCGTATTAACATTTTTCGTGCACCGGTTACAAAACGTAGCTAATTATTTAGTTCATATATTCGTAATTGCTTAAATTAGACTTCAATAAATTAAATAATAAACATTTATTTCAAATTGAATTTAAACGTAATTAATGATAATAATAATAATAAAAAAGACCCAATGTTTATTATTATTATTTTAGTTATCTATTGCTTTATGTTTAATTGTTTGTTTCGAATTTTCAGCAAAGTTACATGTAAACTAATCAATTAAATACGCATGAAATGGATATTTTTGAACTCGCATAGTACGAGTTCAAAGTTTAATTCGTTTGTACAACATAACTTGAAGAAAAAAAAGTTATTGAACTCAGAAATTACAAGGACAAAATTTTGGTATGTAAATTTTTAAAGGTGAAGGGTATAATTTTTTTAACATTAACATCACGCTACAATTTTTAAGGTCTAAAATTTAAAACCTATTATAATATCTTGTTTGCATATATATATTTATATGGTTCAATTTTTACTAGAAATACTATGTTAAGTAAAAAAAAAAAAAAAAAAAAAAAAAAAAAAAAAGTACTATTCTTCGAAAAAGATTTGTATCACAATTTCATGGAAAGTTAAATTATAAATATAGCTTTAAAATTTTATATAATATTATATGTCTTTATCTGTTTTGATATACTTATATTTTATTTTAATGAATAGCTTTTCCCTTTCTTTTCCTATAATATTAGAAACGTACGAGGCCATGTATAATCAATGAAATATGCTAACTCTATTCTTTTTCCTGCTTCGTTTTCTGAATTGCGCGTCTTATCATGACATTATTGTTATTTTGTAAAAACAGATATGAAGAACTTTTAGAGTCTCTAAATTTGTACTACATTGTGCCTGAAAAATAATAGAGTACGAGAGATCTCATAAACCATGTTTGGCAAAGTCTGTATAAAGTTATTGACACCTCTATATTTTTGAACTTACCAACAAATGTGCACTCTGGAAGTGACTGGCTGCTGTCCCGCTACAATGTCTGCAAGATGTCGGTATTGTGAACCACAATGTGCCTCCTCTGTCAACGTTGACTTGATACATGCTGCGTGGCTCAAGTACTCTGAAATAAACATTACACAATTTAATGGAGAATTTTCTAAGCCTCTATTTATTTAAAATTATGAATATACAACACAAAAATATATTTCTTTTTATTATTGTTCAAAATGGTGGTATAAAGATGCAATTGCATAGCAAAACGTATAATATACATAATTGACTAGTATGATAACATTGTGGCAGGTGCACGAGTGTGACACAAGCACGATGTATGCGGAAATACTTGCAAATGTGGTGCTGCATTTGTGGAAATACCGTACTTTGCAATTTGGTGCTGGAATTGTGGTAGCTGCATTTGGGGTTCTTACCATTGTGAAACTTGCATTAGGAGGTGTGAATTCAATTGCAAAATTTATTGTGGTATCTCTATTTGTAGTGCGTGACTTAGCATGGTAAAACAGCTTTGACAGGTCACCACATCCTTATCCGAGGTTTGCTGAACAGTGCGATGTTGTCAAAAATTGTGGTGCGTGCATTAACATGACAGCTGAAAATTTGGTGCTTGAAAGTGTGGTGCGAGAAAGTGTGGTGCATACAGATACCTTAAAAATATATTTAAATGATTATGTAATCAAAGCAATGAATAAAAAATTATAAACAAAATATTATAATATTCGCATGAAGAGAGTATTGATTTTTATTTGTTGTATTATATAATTATTTGAGTTGGTAAAATAAAGCAAGTGCATTTAATTTAGCCATAAAATGATCAAACCCACGTATTAAAAATATATAGATTTTTTTTTTATCAGATATGATACCTCTTTGGTAAGGTGTCTGTGTACACATTTGGTGTACAGAATCCACAGATCTCTGTACGGCTTGGTTGAATTGCTGTCTCCGCGCTGGTGAAAAGCAGCGTTCTGTATATTTCTTCACGCAATCGACAAACTTGGCCCACGTCCTGAAAGTGTGTAATATAAATAAAGATTTTTGATCAAAGTTTATGTGCAAGTAAATAAATAAATATTTATTATTGACCGCGTAGTATTTTATTATTATTGTTACCTCAAATATCTGCCGTTTATATCAATTAAGACATTAGTGATTGACATGAGATCTGTCTCATTCGTAGTTTTATATCTTATAATATTATATGACGGATGATGATTACAAAATTTAATAATAATAAGGTTAAATATATAAAAATTATAATTTTCTTTACTTAGTTAGAGCAGCTAAATATGTACAAAAACAAAACAATTATGTTTAACCCCTTCCAATTACAATGAATTCATTATACATAATAATTTAAGTATTATATTTAATTAATAACTTCATACAAAATAGGAGCCCGTTCACCTACGAATGACAAAGAAAAAAATGTGAATTACAAACGGAACTCATTGCTACATCCGGTAATGTCACGGTTATATGAAAATACATATGATACATATGATATATATATATATATATATATATATATATATATATATATATATATATATACAGTATATATATATATATATATATATATATATATATATATATATTATATGTGTGTATTTTTTTTTCTTCTTTTTACTATGGGTCCATGACCGCAATATTTTGATTTCATATGCAGCATATTATACGAATGTGATGATACTTTATTCGTAAGCAATGAACTTTTAATAGAATAAACGAAACATACGTCGACAATTTTTTACGGTGGTATACACCTATATATAGTTTATAATAAATATTATAATAAATATAAGCTTATATTTATAATATTATTTCTAAAGCTTGAAAATATAGATAGATAAATATTTTACATTTTTTATAGCTTTGTGATTGTGTATTTTTGAATTGCTCAAATAAAATATGAATTTTAAATGACGTAATCACTATCCAGTAGCATACATCATTTAAATAATTAATTTGTCGCATATATTATGCAAACACAAATGCACACACACGCACACACATAAATCTACTACATGCTAACGATTAATAACTGATAGAGTAAACTTTTCACTATTTTATATAATTTAATGCATATGTGAAAAAGTCTTATTAAACAGTACATTCAATAATGATTGAATATAATTATGTTAAACATAACAATACGATATGCTAGGCGCAGTAAAAAAGAGCAAAGTTTAACAGAAAATTTGAATACTTTATAATGAACAATAATGATGGATAATAACAGTGATTATCATCAACAATTATGATTATATAAAAATAATATGAATAGAATATTATTATTATTCATAATGAATGACATTTTAGTATCGTGATATCACATCGTCTGGACGTCAGGAGGTAACTCAAGGTCACTGAATGCATATTTAATCCCTTATAATACGTATGTCTGGCTTTTTAGTAATGTATTATGTATGTAGAAATATAAAAATCATTATTACTTGCACACTTGATCGATATCCGCCATGTTATCAGGAAAAACTAGACGTGGATCTCGTATCAAAGGATCAGCTAAAGCTATGCATTGCTGATATTCCCTGGAGTCGCAAGTCATACCCCTCTCGTTGGTCAAAGCTGCTTCACTCGCATCTGAAACATAATCATTCACACAAAATTAAGTAAATATATGTTGATATAAAAATATGTCACATTTATATAACAAAGAATTTTAACAATATAATGCCGGATGATATGTTTTCAAAATTTAATAATAATATCTGTATTCACCATCAAAATGTCAGTTCTATAAGCACTATCTGTCGTATCTGTCGTTGTACATAGTTAAGTTTTAGATAGGAATTTCTTTAATGTGAGGAAGTTTGCGATAGTATATATATATATATAAAAAAATTTGGCGGTTCTCACCCTTCAACTAGAAGTCTAAACAGGATAGAGTAAAATAATCTTCCCTACAATTAAGTTTTATAATTAAGTTGTTAAATGAGACAAAATGCAAAAGAAAACGATGCAGTTATCCAAATTGCAAAATATTTAATATTTATTTAATATTAATTTAAGCATAACATTTCTAAGGCAACCAAGCAAAAAGAAAAATGCGAACAAGAAAAGTTGTTTAAAAAGCGAATAAATTGTGTTTCCTGCTATAGTGAAATGTATAAATGGTGGACACGGGAATTAACGCCTGGTACGTATATAAATTAAAAAAATAATTACATAGGCTGCAGGCTTAAACAAGAATAAATTTGAATCCCCCGCAACTATAGCAAAGTGCACAATTACACCTATATCGTACACAACTGTATAGGTAACAATAAGGTAGTATCTTTGATATGCTATACATTTGTACTGAATATAATTTCTTCTATAATTTTTGATCATATAATCACGATAATGATGTTTGTAAACCCTGTACCATTGCTCCAAAAAATGCGCAATGCTATTTAAAATGCATTAGGTGACCGTCACTTTTTTGTGGTTTGAGGTCTCGAAAAACAGGGTCTACGCACATTATTATTGTTACCAAAAGTATCAAGCATGAAATTTATTAAAAAACATAGAATTTATATAAAATAATTATTATTTATTATTATTTTAAGTTCTAATGTTGCCAGTTTGATTTATTCTAAAGTTATAACTATAAAATTATATAACGAGTTCATGAATGATGATTTATTATATATATATTTATATCTATTATAATAATATAATATGAACAATCGAAAAACAACAATAACAAATATCTTCATCTGGGCTTGGGGGTTGTTGGTTTTTCCCTGCTCAATGGTAACCTTGGCCTATAGGAAGAAACCCAAATAGGGTAAAAACAATTCAAGGCAATTTTTTTAAAATTATACAGTTAATGTTCGTGAAATTTTAAGCCAATAAATTTCAATGTTAAATTCAATCGTTTTTTCCTCCCTTATTTTAATGGTGAGTGCATGATATTGGCGTTTTTATGAGGAGTTTAGTGACATGGTTCTAGTTTGGATGGCAGTTGACTTTCAAAATCTGGATAATATATGGACAATTTTACTTGTCTTCTTAACAATAATGCAATTAGATTTTGTTTTCTTGTATGAACTATATCGCTAGTGCTTAAAATATTTGGGATTTAATGTTATGGTGTGTAAACATAGGTGTTTTAACTATTAATTTATTGTAATAATAATAATAATATTAATGATACATTTGTATTCTGTGTTATCATTTCATTAAGATAAAAGTAAACAAGACTATTTGTTAGTAACTTTCAAACATTTTCTAGAAATTCAATTTAGTTATTTAGAGTCAGCCGCAAAACCTACTTCTTCCCGCAATAGAACTCTAAATATTAAATTTTTAAAATATTAAAAGTGAATTTATCATTTCATCGCAGAGAATTATGAATTAATTTGTTTTTCTTATTTGAAAAGCATTGTTCTTCTAGGAAACTAATTAAAAGCTCAGTAGTAAAGGAAGATGAATGTTAATGAACTGAAATGTATTTCGCTTTAATAGAGGGGGAGACAGAGAGAGAGAGAGAGAGAGAGAGAGAGAGAGAGAGAGTACAAGAGCTCTTGTAAACTTACAATGTTAACTATTTATTGGCTGTTTATCTTTAAAAATAAAAAGTATTATAAAAACGGTGATTTAAATAATGTAATTAACGATTCTTAAATTTTTCTTTCACTTTCGAAGTTCTGTTATATTAATAATTTTGCATGAAAACGAAGTTGTATGAAAACGAGCCATACGGCGAGGAATCGTGTGTGACAAAAACACCGGTGTGCAAGCATAGCCACTTTCCCACGGAGCCGCATAATGCGTGCAATGCCCGAACATTTTTTTACTGATCTTTTGATGTGATAAAATTAAAGGTATAAAAACTAAAAACTAAAGATTATGTTAAGATTTTTTTTTCGTTAGTTATTTAAGTTGGAAAAAAAAATCACAATTTAAAATTGAGGTTATATCAATTACAAAATTAAAAAAAAAAAAAAAAAAAAAATTGTAGGGCAAGACAGTAATACTTCATTTCAACATTAAACTACTAAAAATACTTTTTTTTAACAAAGCAGGTGTGTGTGTGTGTGTGTGTGTGTGTGTGTGTGTGTGTGTGTGTGTGTGTGTGTGTGTGTGTGTGTGTGTGTGTGTGTGAGAGAGAGAGAGAGAGAGAGAGAGAGAGAGAAAGAATCTATAATATTTTTAAGAAAATATTAACTTTTTACGAATTCTATCGTGCGCTGATTGATTTTGCTGCACATAAAAAAGAAATCATACAATTATATCACTTTTGTTTCATTCTGTTTGTACATTACATGTTCCTTCATTAATATTTAAAGCTAATTAAGCACTTCGTAATTGAAGATGTTTGTTTACTATATAAAATATAAATGAAATTATAACACAATTTTACTGCATGAAAGTGTAAGGTGTATGAACACAGTTTGATTAATAAATAAATAAAATAATGCAGATCATTCTTAAATACATAATAAATGCCCTAATTTGAATTCTTGTTAAGAGAGTAAAAGTTTAATTAGTTTTTACAATGACGATTTGTAAAGCTATTTTAATTACAATTTCTACTGATAGTTTGCTCCAATAAATATATTATAATAACAAAAATAAACACATTATCTTAAAACTTTAAAATAATATTATTAGTTATT
Source organism: Ecdyonurus torrentis (assembly GCA_949318235.1). Lineage (NCBI taxonomy): Eukaryota > Metazoa > Arthropoda > Insecta > Ephemeroptera > Heptageniidae > Ecdyonurus > Ecdyonurus torrentis. Next base: position 54,412,844 of record OX439127.1, read on the forward strand.
ACTGTTTTATACAAAATGAGGTAACTCTTGATTTTCATATAAATATATATTCGTTTGTCCTATGATTATCAACTATAATTATTATCAATATATATTGCAAATTGCTGGTACGTAATATGATTTAATGTTAATTCATTTTAAAATAAAACCTCTTCTGAATTTTTTTAAATTGCATAATACCCTGCAATATTATTGCAAAAATAAACTTAACACTTTTAAAAATTTGAAAATCAAAATTTTGTGACAGCTTGCATGAAACTGTATGCAAAGATTTGTTACACAGATGACTTATTATAACTATTTTAAGACTTGCGTTATACTTAATGTACTAATGCAATGAATGGCTAATAAGTTATATATTAATAACAAGAAAAGAAAATATTTGAAGCTCTGCGTAATGTAACTTTTAAACTTAACACTTTATGATGAAATAATTTATATAAAAGGTATTACAAAATACAGTTATGCAAATAAGGTAAAGTAAAATGTGTAGAGAAGACACATTATAAATCTAATTGCATGTTACACTTACTTGATTTGTGAATAAGGAACGGAAGAATTAAGCACATTATTGCGCAATGCGATATAATTGGCAATGGAACACACAGTATAAAATAGCATGCACAATGGACGTATAATATTCTCTACGTAAATCGACGTATTTTGATTGTTGCAACAATGAAAATACGTCATTTTAAGTAGAAACTCATACACGTCTGTTGTGAAAGCAGCTTCATGGTAGCACAAGGCAACTCCAGGGAAAACACTACATTTATGCCTATAACTTACTGATCTCAAAGAAGTCTCCCTAAAAAAAAAAAGAAATAAATAAAAAAGAAAGAAAGAAAAAAAAGTGTTTTCCCAGTCGCGGGGGGTCAAATCTGTGACACGCGAGTAAATGTGGTAACCAAACACAAGCTATCCAACATCCTTATACAAATCACTAATCAGGCAGTGAACAACGAGTGGCATGGTCCAAGAGTTACAATAAAATGCATCATGTATGTCTTATACAAGTAAGGAGTATAGAAACGAGTGGCTTGTATGGCTTTAGAGTAAATACTATACACATTTTATGTATTATACGCTGACCTCCATGACAAATTATTACATTATCATTGTTTAGTTTTAAAAATGTAACAGTTGCAGTCTTTACCAAAGGCGTCTATAAATAAATATAATATATATTATAATATATCTGCATAATAATAATATCCCAACAATAATCATATATCCCAGTATATAATATTTCAACATTCTGTCTGAAATGTTGTGTTTCTTTAAAAATTAAAAATATTGTTATACTGTTATATTATTTACTGATTAACGTGAATAAATAAAAGCTTTGTATACCTATGAATCACTTCATAGAAAAGAAACTATTTTATGACCAAAATGTTTTCTGATCACAACTTTAATTGAAAGTGTGCTGCTGCGTCTTGAATTAATTAAGTTCACATTCCAACATTTTACTGGATATTATTCATTGAATATTATTAAAATTATTATACTTAACTCCCCCATTTTTTTAAATGATTAATTGTGCTTTTTACAAGCTCTAATAATTTAAATATAAATAATTAAAAAAAAAATCCCATCTTGAGACCATTACTTGTACGAAACAAAACTGTTACTTTCATTCTTTCATTTTATTATTATTATTATTATTATTTTTAATATAATTACTGTTTTAGGAAATTCAAGGTAAATTTGTAATTGTTGGTGTGTGTGGTATATATATATATATATATATACACACATATATATATATATTATATATATATATATATATATATATATATGTGTAAACTTCAAATGATATAGTTTTCCTTCACTACACATAGTGTAGATCAGAACTCCACGAGATGGCGATATTTGTATAAGTATAATATATAAATATTTGAAAATATTTATCTAGCACTATAACACCATCTGAGACGAATCATATAAATGCAAATAAAGTCAAACAGTTAAAAGGGACGACGGCGGCCCGAATCGAACCGACAACCTTTGGATTTGCGCTCCACTGCTCTGACCATTGAGCTACAGCGGCGTCCAATTCTACCTTGATTCTTTACTTGCATTTACACAATTCTTATGACGACAACGGTCGCCTTATTGGCTGCCTGAGGGCACCTGTTTTTACAAACCAGCCTCTCTTTAAACAGCTGACTCCCCTCTTGCGAGGGGAAATTTACTCTATATATCAGAGTTATATAGGCACGGAAAACTGGAAACTTGTCAATGACACCTCAATTAACTCCTCTAAAAGTCATCGTGATTTCATTAGTTTAATGTCTCTTTATCCCCTTCAACCAAAGCCAATAAAAGTTATCGGACATGTCAATAGGCATCAATCAATATTTTATTATAGAATAATAGAACTAAAGCTAATTTCATGCATGTGTTTGACATACATATTTACACACACACACTTTTTTTTACACTATATACAGAGTATTATTTATTAAAACTACAAGTTCCGATATATTGCCTTGAGTAAAACTAAGAATGTGTTTGCGGCGCGGCATGCTGTTATTGTTATTTTGTATACATATTAAACAACAAAATGAGTAATTAATAATGGCGGTGTTTCGTATACGGCTGAGAACATCTTGGCGGAACGTCCGTCTGTATCAGCGTCCGAGTGACCTCCTTACACACTGGACGTAAGTGCTGTATAATATTATATTATATATACATATACGCATGGTGGTTTCACGCTTCTATCACCTGTGCTCATCATTTGATAACTTACTCATAAACTCGAGAAAACTTGCATTTTTTTTTTCTCTTTTATAATACTTTCTCAAAAATTACAAACAAGTTGTTTTTTTAAATAAAAACGCTTTACTATAAACTATAATTATTTTTTTCAATATTAAATATTGGGAATTTTACAATTTTACGTATACTATAGAATTAATTTTTATAAAAATGTCCAAATATGGTATTATGATTTCTTGACTTATACAACAAAATTCAAAGGCAAAATTACAAATAAAACAGGCATAACATTAAATTTGTATTATTAATATTACAGTATTTTGCCTGTAACAACAACAGCTTCCTTATTCCTTATTATGCAGTCGCAATTATTGTTATACAGACGATTATTCCATCCTGGCAGTATTGGCCTAATTTAATTATAAAAAGTGGCATGGGTTGAAAGTTGAAACTGCAAGGGAAAATGCCTGTCTCCACTTGACTCAATTTTCAATTAAAATATAATTCAATCTTTAAGAAATTTGAATTAAATTAAATTCAAAGTATTTGACAATGTTAACCTTGTATCATTGTAGCAAATCTATAATTTCTGTATTTTTGTAGTGTGCGTTTTTGAAAAGAAAATTAACATAACATCACTGTGAGACCTTATACACTGTGGAAAATATCAAGACAGGTAAGAGAGAGGGGGCAATAAAATTAAAAATTTTAATTGAAATTACATACATGAGTCATGTATATTATCAAAAAGTGAATCAAGTATTATATTGATTTTCAATAAAAAATACAATGATACTTATATTTTTATGTACATTAATGTTTTATTAAGTGGCTAGCATTATTTTGAATATGGGTCATGCTGTATCTTTATAGGTCATCAGAATAAAATAAAGACTTACATGTTGAAAACATTTTTTCCTAGATGTGTATTAAAACAAATACAATAGCTAGTAAAAGCCAAGGAGCGGAGTTAAAAAATAATAATAATAACAAAGGAAGGGGGCAAAATATAGGGTAATAAAGACGGAAAAAATAACACGTAGGTTCACTACGTAATAGACCCTAATTCGACATGAAAGAAAAATGAAGAAAAAAAACACTAAAAAAATACTAGAAAGAGAGAGAGAGAGAGAGAGAGAGAGAGAGAGAGAGAGAGAGAGAGGGAAAACTGCATATAATTTTGAAAGCTATTCAGCTTTTTTAATTTTTAATTTTAATTTTTCATTTTAATAATCTTCGAAGATAATAAAACTGAAAAATCAAAACAGTAAAGCTATTATTTAAACATTCCCATAATATCTTGATAGTATGGAAACTATGATCAAAAAATAAGTTAATTATTATTGTTAAATTTATTTAAAATACTTTTTTAAGTATTTATATACTTATATATTAATGATTTATTTACATAATATGGGACTATCATATGAAATAATGTCGGTGATTAGTGATTACTGAATATAGTATAATTTGTTTGCTATTTTGTAATTTATAATTATATTTATAATTTATTTGCCTTTTTTTCATTTTTTTTATCTAAACTAAAGTAAATTAATATTTTTAACGTGCGTTAAACTACTCCAAATAAGTTCAACAAAAACATTAGAGTATATTGTTCATTTTTGCATGCGGTTTTAAATATTTGTTTTTTACTCTATATATCAGAGTTATATAGGCACGGAAAACTGGAAACTTGTCAATGACACCTCAATTAACTCCTCTAAAAGTCATCGTGATTTCATTAGTTTAATGTCTCTTTATCCCCTTCAACCAAAGCCAATAAAAGTTATCGGACATGTCAATAGGCATCAATCAATATTTTATTATAGAATAATAGAACTAAAGCTAATTTCATGCATGTGTTTGACATTTGACGAAATATTAATTAGATAATTACTATTAAATAATAATAATTTTATTTCAAATAAATGTCCTAAAATACTTAATGTAATTTTATTTTAGTACAGAAATTTTACCTATATGTTTTTTTCTTATAATATATATATATATATATATATATATATATATATATATATATATATATATATATATATATATATATATATAAATATAACAATTGAAGAGAAACACAACATAGGATCTTTGAAGACCGTATATAAATATTTATTGTTTATAAGAATAAAAAAGGATAGCATAAATAATAAATACGACACAATATAATTCATTATTTTGAATAAAAGTTGTACTAGTGTTATAAAAAAAACTTAATTATAATTATTTTATAATGACGATTGAACTGAAATTCTTATCACATGAACGATAATGTAAGAAACCAAATTAAAATGGATAACTAGAGTGGTAACAATGAGTCTTATTGTAATAGTTGGTCATTGGGGTCAGTGGCTTTAGCTCGAGCTAAGGCTACCAAGATTATATATAATTCTCCCCTACTGTACATTATTCATATCGCGTGACGTCATCTGATAACAGCATTGATTTTTTTTTTCTATCGGTCATCCTCACCCTGCATTATCATGACGTACGTTTCACTTTATGCTTTCTTTATTTTGATATCTACCAACCTTCATTTTTCTTTAATTGCTGACTTTTATATGCATAAAGGGGATGCAAAAATAATACAGGGACACATAATAATGTTCTTATTTATACATGAAAACCTTAAAGTCCTTGTAGAGTCTAATTTATGTATAGCACTGGATGGATGCAATTGTGAAATTGAATGACAAAATAAAATTGCCCTCGCATTTCTCAAAAAAAATAAAAATAGTAAAAATAATAATAGAAATATGTTATATTAACAAAAACAATTATAAGAGACACCCTTATTATCATGCATGCATATAGTATGTAATAAATACATACACACACACACACATATATATATATATATATATATATATATATATATATATATATATATATATATATATTATAAAATATAACGTTGCTCACAAGCTTGCAGTTCACAGAAAAATTTTAAATTATGAATAATATAGGTATATCGACGTATTTTAATCTTCTGTCCTTTATCGAATAGCAATAAAATTTAACTTTATTCATCATTATATTCGATTATAAGTGACATTGGAAAAGTGCAATAAATTAGACTGTTGGGTGACACATACCTATTTTATAGTATTATTCTTTATTTTATATGTTACATACATCATAGCGTGCAATGTAAAAATACAATATATAAAATGCTTGCATTGAGTGCGTGCATTATGAGAATATTTATAATGACCAACACAAGTAATTTATATAAAAAGAAGGGGGTAAAAAAGGGGTATAAAAGAATGGGCGGGGAGGTAACATGTCATGCAGTCTACCTGTCACCTAACCACGCTCGTAATGGATACCAAATAATAATAATATGACCAACTATAAATTTATCATGCTATATAGACTGGACTGACTATACTACCCCCTTCCACCGTCCAAGCCAACTCCACGCTCGCTTCTATTTCAAATGATATTTCGTGTCACTAATTTACCAACGGAGAACGTTTTCAACTAACCACAGATTTGTCATCCTGATTACATATTTGCATACTGAAGGTCAATCACCGTAATTTGAATTATAAAAGATTTTTTCTTTCTGTATCATTTCAAGGTTCTTTTTTATATTATACATTTTATTTAAAAATACTAATTTCATTATTTTTCCCCCTCTCTCCCTCCCTTTCTCTTTCGTCTACTCACACATTATTATTATAGGTTTCTGAGGTATATTATGCATATCAGTTTTCCAATTTTTTTTTTAGTTTTTCGTCTCGTGAGACATACATATATAGACGCGCCTTACAAAAATGAAAGCTTTTCTAATATTAGAAGATATCATGTCAAGAATAAATCAAATTTACTTTTTTAAGTATTGTTTCATTTTTGTTATTTATATATTTGAAAACGAATAAGGGTAAATACTTTTAAAAGAATGAAATAAAAATTTAGTTAATTTAATAGAAATACATTTAAATGATCTGGTTTTGACTTCCGATTGTTTGTAACCGTTCTTGCGGAGCATATTCCCCCCTCCCCCAACACATATTCACACACACACGTTTTGTTTACGAGTTTATGAGAAATTATAAAATGGTGCGGTACATTCATTATAATCATTTGTTGCATTTAGCCTCTGTCTTTACAAAAGAGTCTATATGATGACTATTTCTTATTCTGTCAAAAACAACTGCAACAAACAACAACAACTGCAACAAACAACAACAACTGCAACAACAACTACAATTGCAACTACAACTGCAACAACAACAACAACTACGACTGCAACAACAACAACAACATACAACTACAACTGCAACAACAACAACAACAACTGCAACAACAACAACTGCAACAACAACAACTGCAACAACAACTACAATTACAACTGCAACAACAACTACAACATACAAAATGCAACAACAACAACTGCGGCTTTTATATCATTATATTATGTACAATTGCAATATCAATATGTTTCAAAAAGATATCATGCATGTTTCATTGATAGAGTAAAAAATACCTATATGGACTTAAATATTATTAAAATTTAAAAGTTGTCTATTTCTACAATCCAAAACGTACAAAGAAATTATAGTAGCATTGTGCACTATTATATATTACACCCAGAGTGTAGATACTACCATTTTACACAAATAATATTGTTTTATTTCTCGAACGAAAGTGAGTCTTACTTTTGTATTGTGTTATCGAAAAGAGAATAATAATATAAAAAATTCACTTACATACTAACTTAGAAAATTTCATAATAAGAGTAATTTAAATACTTTATGCTATATAATATACTATAATGATATAGTTATTTGTATACCACTTTTCTTTTCATTTTTGTTGAAATAACACTTAAGTGTTATTGTAATAATGTATACGAAAAGAAAACTATTATTTGTCAACCTTGGATTTGAAACCATATTATTTGTAAATATTTTTTTAAAAATACAAAAGGGTTCTATATTATTAAAGCTTGATGAATGCATATATTAAAATCAAGTAATATGTGTACATACATGTGTGTGTATACAAAACGTTATATCACAAAACAAGGGGGTATTGCGGGTATATTAGCGCAGCGACGTAGCGTGCAATTGCTTTGATTTCCTGTGGTTCGCGGATGAAAAGGTGGACTGGGGGAGGAGATTCCCGGGTCAGATTAGCATGCCCCATGGTCAGCTCTGAGGGTCAATACTCGAAGTATAGCAGTATACAACAAGCATCAAGGACACGCAAGAATCAAGTACAGTACATACATGTAGAATTTAATATACACACACTAAAAAAAAAAAAAAAAGTCATTATGATATTCACTCTACATAATATTATACAAAAGTGCATGCAACAGCCCCCCCCCCCTTCCTCTTTGCTTCTCTCTCTCGCACTTATTATTATTATTATTTTTGTATAGGATTACGCAGTTTCTTATATTGATGTTGAAATTTGATTTTTTAACGTTTGTTTTTATTTATTTATTTCCAAATGTTTGGCATATGTATGTGCCAAATATTTTTAACTATATTTCACGGCTTTACCAACTTTAGACTAATTGGAAAAGGTAAAAAACTGCCAGTAAATGCGTATAAAATTTATTAATTCTACATTTGTATACCCTTAAAATTCATTGGAGTATTTTTTACTGTGATAAATAACAGGTTAACTTACAATTTTATGTGCTTGTTGTATAATTTTCACAATCATATTGTATTTTGAATGTAATACTGCACTCAAGTTACATGTCTACTCTAGGTATATAAATAATTATTAAATAAAAAACAAACCCTACAATTACACTTAAAATGTAAATTAAATGTAATCATACTTATATTCAAATTATTACCAATATACTTAAAACATAAAAGGCATTTTAATATATTTTCGATGTTATAATATTATACATTATGAACATATTTAATTTACTTTATTACTGCAGTACAGTGTACTAATTATTTCAACATTACTAAACTGACGTCTGTAGTATATTTAAAAATATACTGTAATTATTATACATGTGTTATTTTATTTATTATACTTCAATTATTGCTCTTTTTGACTAGGTTTTTATACATATAAGTAGTATACCTATAATACATAGTGAGTTACTAATCATTTTTTGATTTATCCATACTGAGTTAAAAAAAATAAAAGAAAAAGAAAGAGACAAAGAAAGAAATGGCAAAAATTGCAAAAAGTGATGCAAACTTGTTGATTCATGTAGTATGCATGCAAAATTCAAATCATGAAATAAAAATATGGAATTGAATGTAAAGCAGATCAACAATAAAGTAGTATTTATGATTTTTGATGTAATGGTCAGAATAACCAGCCTACATCAACCGCATCAACGAAATGTCAATATAAAGCTGCGGCTTGAAAAATCGTTGATGTAATTGATTATAGTGACGATTTAATTTTACATTATACTATACAGAATATTGATTTTAACTATCACATACTTTTTAGGCATCATTTTCATTCATCAAAGCATTTAGGTTACCTAAAAAGGCTTTAATATTTCTAAATGGTGCTTAGAAATTCTAGAGTCTTAGTTAGGATTCCTAAGGTTTTAGGTGACGTAAGTGCTTTGAGCAATTGCAATTGCTTATTTTAGGTCTAAATAATTTAATAATGTACTGGACTACTACAACGATAGATGCATTGCTGCAGTCAACATTAACTTATAGCAAAACTTAAACAAAGTATTAAAAAAATTTAAATTAAATGAACCGCAGTTAAAACTATTTGAATTAAAATCGTATATGTGCAAAATAAAATTGTCATGATGGAAGAATACGATGCCAAGGGGTCACAGTGGATGCACTCCGTGATGAAAGGCGTTGCCCATGGAAGCGTGTAATTGTTGTCTTATGACTCAAAGTTTGCAATATATAGTATGTTACTTTCCGCGCAATGGCTTTCTGATGTAAGGTTAATAATAATTAGTAGTAAGAAACTCATCAAGAGCTCGTCATTTATTTGAACTCTGTATTTGTAAAGAAAAAGAAACGAGAGAAGATAATAATAATAATCTGTTTGCTAACTTCATATCATATTTACTGATATATTGAAATAGCCAGTTCACTTGATGAGGTGGACTAGGGATGATAAAAGTATATGTGTTAGTGACAGGTGACGCTGTACCAAATCCTCAAGTTAGCTTATTTGAGGCCCTTAGTAAACAGCTGGGTGCTCTGATTATTATATTACAATTTCTATTATTTATATTGCAATAATAGCAAACATGAATAATTGTATTTAATTATTATCATTTCATACATAAATTTACAAGTATTTATTGTATTGATTTGTAATATCAATACGTTATGAAAAAACTTAAACTTTATAGCATGCTGGTGCGCTTTATGCCTTTTGTTTGTCATCCTCCCACCAATAAAGGATTTGCACAACGTGATGATCGGATCTTGATGCGAGTGTTACTGTAATGAACGAAAACTTTTTAACGGTGTTTTTTTGTTGATCAGTTATTGCCATATTTATTATAGTATTATAGCATATTTTGTATTATAACAATAATAAATTGAAAGTAAAAGCGTACACAAAATCTCAATCTAAATGAAATACCATATAAATACATTTATAATATCATTTTTTATTAAATCTTTTAGGGTTAATGACCATGTCTATTTTAGTGTGTAAGGCGCATTGTTAGTGCTTTTTTTTTCCTCACTCTTAATTTTATGTTATTTATTGTAATGACTATAATAGTAAAAAATAATAATAAAATAAAATATTATCATAAATAAATAAAAACATATAAAGTTTATTTACAACACGGCATCTATTATTATTATTATTATTTTAATAATTTTTTTCATTTAAATAATTTTCAAATATTTTACTATACAATTACAATTAGTGTGTAATATAGTAATCGGTTATTTGGGTTCCTTTCTGTGTATATTTTTTATATTTATTATTATTTATTTTTTCAGTGTATCCATTTAAAGGTTTTACCTAAGTCCAAGTAAATATAGTTATACCTATATAGCACTTGTATCTCGTGTATTAAATTTTAGTTTTAAAATTACGATAATTATATATGTATGGTGTTCATTTATAAGCAAAATGTCATATCACTTCACTCATAGATAGGTCTAATTAATAAAAGTTGGTCCGTCATGCACAAGCTCTCTCATTTCTCTTTCAACTATTATATTAAACTTTATATACAGTGATATTATATTACTTTCTGGCATATTCGTTGTGACTTAAATAAATGATAATAAAAGACCGATAAAATATAATATAATCTAGTAGTATATTTTTTATAAGCTTTTTTTCTACTTTATGTGTGTGTATGTATAATTATGTTTGTAAGTATGTATGTATGTATATATATATATATCAAAGCAATCTGAAATGTAAAAAAAAAAAAAAAAAAAAAGGAAATTATTTTATAGCTTTTTTTTTCCTGAGATAGAATCAAACTTATAAAATATCAATTGATTATCTTTTGTTATTCTTATTATATTATATCACTCTGCACGAAACTTGACCATTTTTTTTTATCTCAGTGATCTTCAAAAATACGGTAACTTAGAGAAACCAAACGAAAGCAAGTGAAAGTAACATGCTTATTAATAGCAATATATACAATGTAAATAAATATGTTATCATGCTCCGAGCATAAAGTTCAAAATGTACATGTGTAATGTGTTCGGTATTACAAAAAAAAAAAAAAAAAAAAAAAAAAAAAAGCACGAATATAAAGTTTTTAAGTTTAATCCTTTTTTTTTTTTCTTTTGAAAATAAAGACTTAAAACTTTCAAGGCAGGAGTAAATTTTTATTGCTTCCAAACAAAGAAAAACAATTAAATTTTTATTAAAATTGCAAATGAAAATAATCTATCAACACGGGTATACTAATACCAAGGCAAGACTCACGTTCAATACGATTATTAGTGACAATTTTTGCTAAGTTTGTTGTTATATGATTTTGTTGTCCTGCAGTTTTTTTTTCCAATTTATGCTAAGATCTAATTTACAATCTTAATTTTTAACGTGATTTCTAAACATTTCTACTAAAATAACATTCTACTAAGATTTCATGATCATGGTGACCACTGACCAGACACTATCTTGATTTACTATAAAACTATAATGAATAAACCATTATATTTTGTCACCATGCACATTTTTTTCTTTTCTAGGGTACAAGGGCAATCGTTACGCGTTCAACACGCATCTCGCAAGCATGTAAAAATATTATAATATCATGCTTTCATGAATGTGAGTTGTGTAATAAGATGTTTTGTAATGCTGACAAATAAAAGTAGAAAACACGCATACATCCCCCCTTGATATGAAGTTGTCAATATCTAGTGTCCAAAATGTCCACTACCTTATATACGTCACGCAAGTCACACTCATGATTATTTCAACAAAGAATTTGAATTAATAAATCAATCATTTCTAGTAATATCAGTTTTGTATTTAATAAGAATGTGAAGTTTTCCTTTATATTCATAGTAAGCTTTCATTATCATATATATAATGCAAGAGAATAATTGTGTCATAGAGTGCAGACTATTTGATTTGATGAATAAATAGGAAAAAGTCATTACATGTATGAAAGTATAACATTACAGCCCTCTAATGACTTTTTGATGGTATATGTTATTACTATTTATTGAAACTTTGCATGGCCTAGAAATGTTATATCACAAATACAAATCATATTATATGAGTAGTGTAATATTATCATATTCCCAATATAATTCAATGTCAGCCAGGTCAATTTTAATCACTATGTTACTTGTTGTATGTACCCAGCCCAGACACATTATATAAAACTTTTATCAGTATAATGTAATAACTAAATTATCATATTATATGTGTATTATACTTTATATAATTATCGCAACGTTTTATGTTGTGCTTTAGTGTCGTTAATTTTTGTATAGTAAAAATATAATTATCGGTTACAAAAAAAAAAAAAAAAAAAAAAAAAAAAAAAAAAAAAAGCAGTCGATTTCAGTTTAGTGTATTATTATTATGTTTTTGAATTTACAACAGATTTTAGAGTTTTAAAAGTAAGTAAACCGCGTGCAAATGATTCCCATTCTATTTAAATTCACATCAAAATGTCACTTTCTGACACTTTGACACTTCAAAGTTGATACTGTTTTGATTACACGTAGAAATGATATTGTGATTGTTTCAAGTAAAAAGACAGTATATATGTTTAAAACTCACCCAAAATTAGTACGAACATGCAGAGGAAAGCAACTGGCGCGTACAATCGCCAACTCGCCATCTTGGTGCCTCTGAAACATATACAAATACATTTGTTACCATTAATGTAATAATAAATAATTATAAAACAATGTAATTTTGTCGTCGTCGGAAAAGATTTCAACCTAAAATTCAAGACAAACTAGTTTTTTTTTTAAATTAATATTCAGTGGTGAACATTTTGAATAGTTAAAATGAGCACTAATTGAAACTTTTTATGGATAAAGTAACTGTGTAGACTGTTTATACCTTAGAATTTACGTAGACTGTTTATATTTATTTAGCCAGTATGTATTAGCCGAGCTTACCCTTCGCTTGTTCGTCGAAAACTGTTGCAAGCTAATCTGTTCTACATTGTATTTATAACATTCCAGAAAAAAGACTAATAGTGCATAAGTAATTAAAAAAAAAAAAAAAAAAAAAAAAAGAAGTTTACATATGGTAAAAAAAAATATATATTATATATATATCGTAATAGCTACATGCAATATTTTAATAATTCTTCTTATGCACCGAGACAGGGGTCAAGGAAACGGATCAAATGTCACATAAATTACTCGATTCCAAGCTTGGATTAGTAACACGGACACGTTAATTTATATGAATTGCAAATTTTTCCAGCTTGTGCAACATAACCTTTAGTATTATGTTGTAACCATGCACACTGACATATTAGTGTATGTAGGTACAACCCAAACTAATAATCACACTAAATCAGATAACAACTGCACATTGGCAGTTTCAACAAATTTATTAACTGAATTTAATTGAAATTATAATTATATATATATATATTATATATATTATATTATATATATATACACACACAACATGTATTATATACTGTATAATATGATGCTTTCACGTATTTATTTGACAATACGCTTTGATGTCATCATCAGTTTTTTTTTTTTTTTTTTTTTACACTATTTCTTGTACCGCAAGGAATTGAAAAACCTGCACAACTATAGACTGAAAAGCATTACTAAAATTGCAGGTTATTCATTTCCTTGCGGTACATCTCACTCTCTGCTTCTTTTTCGCCCCTTCTTTATTCATTATAAAATATAATACTTTTCTTTATTTTTTTCAAAGCATATTATGATTATTTCCTTTTTTTCTATTGCCAATGCTCTTTGATATATACAATATGTTAATGTGTTTGTTTTTTAATGTGTATTAGTATTATTATTATTTTGAATTATAATCGTCAATGCTATTACTTTTTAAGTTCTAACCATGTTTGGGTTAGGTGTAAGAGTGGACCAGATATTTGTCAGGCCTAAACCTCGCACTTGTGTGTGTGTGTGTGTGTGTGTGTGTGTGTGTGTGTGTGTGTGTGTGTGTGTGTGTGTGTGTGTGTGTGTGTGTGTGTGTGTGTGTGTGTGTGTGTGTGTGTGTGTATATATTTTAATATTGTTGAATAAAGACGAACATTTATTTATTTATATGAGCAGAATATTCTGGCAAAATAAGCTTTGGCCAGCATAAAAATAAAGCAAATTTCCGGATAATTAAATTAATTCTTTATTTATATTAATGCTATAATTAAAAGAAGCTATCAAAACTCAAGGCAAATATATTTTAAATGTTAACATATGGTTGCTACACGACAAGCAAAATAGAAGAAATCTGAGCATGTCTGCCTTTTTTTTTTATATACATTCATATTACAATATTTTTACACACCAAAATATAATGATTAATTTTGTCATGTTTTTTTTTTTTTTTTTTTTTTTTTTTTTTTTTGGAAAGTTTTATATAACTTACAACAAGTTATCCGAACACTCTATCCATGTGCTGGATTGAAATGTGGTGCGCTGACATTGGAATGCAATGAAATTAAAAGTTACAAAAATGTCCAAGAACATAATTTTTTAAAGTATTGCCACCCTATTCCCTTCCACCTAACTGCAAAAACCCTAACCAGGGTGTTAAAAATCATAGGAAATAAGTTATTAAATGTTAAAACTTGTTGTCGTGCACTTCAGCTTTTTTTTTTTTTAAACATTATTATTCAGAATAAAATATACACATTATTTTTTAGGTATTAAAAACAAAATAACAATAAGATAATAAGGCATCATTATTAAAAACTGACACCATGACATATTTCGAGATATTTTTGGTATTTAAATAAATTTCCGTATACAAATATATGACAATGTATTTAAGAATCATATAAGAATCATAATATATTGTCGAAAAATGAAAGTTGGTGATGATTCAATACAAAGTCACTCTAGCTATGCATCCTGAGCCCAACTTGAGACTTTCCCTCCTTTTGTATTCCGGTCTAAATCCCTCCACTATACTCAACAAGCCATCGTGTGATGTTCAATTAGATGCGAGTGCGAGAGTAGGTCCAACCAAATTAAAATAATATAATAACAATACTAAGAACTAATTAAATCCTACAAAAAATGTATCGTTAATAAGAATAAATTTTAAATGCATTGATATGTAAATTTTTTATTGAAAAGTAAAATTCTAATTTGCAAATATAGTAAAATATTCAGAAAATATTAAAATTGCGAAGTATATAATGTCGGCAAAAGTATCGTTACATATTTTTGAACTGTCGCAAGTATAAATATATATAGGTACAGAATTACAATTATTTTACTATATTTCCTTTTGGAAATACCTTGTCTTCATATGAAAGCATTTCGTTAATTAAAGTCTCCGTATGAGTGCATTTTACTGTCAAAAGACTGAAGATTAAAATAGTATGTCACAGCGCTTTCATTAACACTGTGATATAACATTTTACGCTATTGTTTTATGGCGATACAATTCATTCATGTATGTTGCTTAAATTAATGTAATGGTATTTATAAATACATGGTATTCACATTAGGCAATAAAAGAAAATTAGAGATCACAATGTACAATGTATGTGATATGCACCCTGCTTACTTCAAATGTGTATAATATTTTTATAATAGAAATAATCGTTTATAAATAAAATAATGATAAGAAGAAGCAGCATAATACTTTTTTTTTTGAAAGGGTGAGGTTTAGGCTACTAAAACTATTCTAGACTACAAAAAAAAAAAAAAAAAAAAAAAAAATCACATAATGATTGTTATAAAATATTGTAGCATTTAAATTTAGAGCATTTTTCTCGTAAGAAAAACACTGCAAATTTAGTGCACGTTTTTAAATGGTAAAATATATTATCACAATCGTGTGCATACACACGTGATGTTAAAGATAAACAATTAGACAGGTTTCTTCTTTTTCCGCGCCACTTGTAATTGGTTAGTGCTATTAGTGCATATCACCGATAAACTCTAAAAGGTATCCACTACATTTGCTATTGATTCTACACTTCTACAGTTAAAAATTTACTTATATATTTTTATATAATGAATTGTTGTGGTTTTTGCCAAATGAATAATAATTAAAGACCACGAACAACTAAAGTTTTGACGACGATTGCACTGACAAGATTTGTCATACATATTGATGACTCAAAATTCAATTCACGTACAGTACAACAACAAAAGCTTGCAATGCAAAACAATTTCTAGATAAAAATTGATTGCAACTCCAAACCCTTGGAAATATATAAGGTGACGTGCATAAAGAATTGCAAAAAAATATTAAAAGAACATAAATTTAATAAATGAGTAAAATAAATAAATAAATATTAATGATATCTAGTAATAAATGAAGTAAATACAAATGAAAATGAAATATATTCATTCAGTGTCATGATTGAAATTCGGAATAATTTGCTGATAATTTTATTTCTTGTTTTACAGAATTTGGTGTGCGTTATGGAATTCAGGCAGAGAGTTGCGCAAACTAATGCATAGCTAACATATCCATTGCTTTTTAAAAAGGGGTGAAGTTGAGTGGGAGTTAGGTCATAGGCGGTTGCTCGTCAACAATAGCAGAAGCCGCGGTGACCGGCCGTGGTTCCGCCCTGCTCATACATGCAGACTCGTGTATGACGTCACTTCCCTAAATCTCGAAATCAACCTGCAGCTCACTATGATCATAATATAATAAATACTATGATGCTATGAGCTACACACATGCATTAAATAATGATGTATTTTCCGTAAAATGTATGCTGTACAGTACGTTCATACACCGCTGTTTCCCGAAAACGAAAACACATTTTCGTTAGTTAAAATATGATACGATAAATATGTATGGATTACAAATTAATTTGGCTCATAGATTCATCATGACAAACCCTGATTCTAATTTTTTTTTTTTATTATTATTATTTTTTTTTGCTAATGTTTTTGTTTGTCTATCTTTACTGCTCTCCATTTGTCCTATACCAAAGAGACCCACCTTCCTTGCAATCAAAAGACTGCTTGTCGGCAGTGACATAGAAACCCGCCGGGTAAAGCGATTCAATAGAATTTTATAGGCATCGATCTTTTATTAGATTTAATAGACCACTTGCAATGAACGTTTTTTAATTGTTGCAACGTATTTATAATAACGAATTTTCCGTAACAAATACAGTACAATCAGTACATTACGAATGTTTGAATTTATTTTAAACTACAAGTGGTCCATTGTAGTCAAAGAATCGTACTTTCAAATTTCTCATAAAATATTTTGAACAGTCTATAACTATTTATGAACTTTATGACTATATTGAAAGTCAGTCATTATTTTAACCGCATAAATTTTCAACAAATATAATGTTTGCTTATCTATAAAACTGCTTTAAATTTAAAGGCAATAAACGCACAGCTTAGTTTTAAATCAATTAAAAATTAATAAACATTTTAGTTTTTCGTTTAAATTTTTTAAGCTGAACACATTTGAAATTTGCCTATTATATTTTAATAAGGAAATTATTAACTTCTCAGCCTTTTTCTTGAAAATTTCCTGCTTGACATGTTTTGAAAACCATTTTTCATTTGATTTCGGGTAATAAGATCCTCTCCTCTAAGACATTAGTCAGTTAATCATCGTTTGATGATAATTTGTTTTTGTAGTTAGGGAGTGTGCGGTCTATCGTATGCTTGGCAAGTTTTTGACCGAAAATAAAAAGGCTAGATGTTTTTAATTTGCTGCGTTAGATGCACGTGAGCTAAAGATTTGTTATATATATATATATATATATATATATATATATATATATATATATATATATATATATATATATATATATATATATATATATATATATATATATATATATATATGAAGGAAACAACAATAACTAGCCTATTTTAGATGGTATACACTATACAGTATACACTGCTCACCAATACATTATTTTTGGATATAACTGATTTCGTTATTAAACAAAATACAAAACGTCAGAGAGAGAGAGAGAGAGAGAGAGAGAGAGAGAGAAAGTATGTAGAATCAAAAATATTCCAAAAGTATACACCTATATGATGATAATTTTAATAGAAATATGAACCTAATCATAATATTAATAAATAATTTAGAATAAAAAGTGAAAATATTTTAGAGCCTTCTCGAAAATACTAATATTAAAAGGTTTCACTTAACATCTATAATATTAACCTTAAAATCAATGCTTCTTTTTCTCTACTGTGTATATAATAATATGAAAATTCATTAAAATAAAATATTTTGAAATTGGTTGAGAGGGGAAGGGAGAGAATAAAATAAAATATAAGAATAGATGATAAAGTAACATATTTTGCCAAAATACCAAATTACTACTCATGTTTTAGAAAGAGAAGAAGGGAAAAAAAATTAGCTGCAGATGAATTACTAAATCGCACATTAAAAATCTACATTGTACAAACTGGAAGGATTTGGATCTCGCGCGAAATTTGATAAATTAAAATAGTAATAATAAAAAGAAGGGATATTAATAACAATAATCTCAAACTATAAAAATAGTAATGATAGCAGTTTCTGAATTCATGAAAAAATAATAAAGGTTTACATATTCGCGACAATAATAATAAATGAATAAATCAGTTCCTGCAACAGCTTCGTTTTCAACTTGTTTCCTATCATAATTTATTTTCTATGCGCGCAGTGTAAAAACAGCAAAACTTTTAAATGCCCTTTTTTTTACTGATTTGAAAGCGCAAAAATGTATTCTTGTGTCATACCATATCATATTCTTTATTTTATGATCAAACTGCGGAAAAATAGAGCATGATTTGCATAGAAAATTGAATAAAATAATACCTATAAAATTTCCTAAATAACCAGACTGTTTAGTCAAAAACTATAAAAGGAGCCTTCTTAGGGTGACTATACAAATATTTTATTTTTTAAATCTTCCCTATATAATTGTTGAAAATGCCATCTATTGAAATAGATATTATATATACTATAAATTATTGACGTAGTCATTCATATATTGGATGATTCATATATGAGCATAATTATATTATACAAAAATACTAAACTATATTATTGTTTGAAATAATCTAAAAGGGAACAAATGAAAAATTTAAAAATGCAAGAATACAGCACTTGAAATGATAGTATAAGTGTATAGGTTTTATTTTTATATTCTGGTAAATTAATTAGAGATAATTAAGTACTTTAATTGACAACGTAAAAAGTATAAGGGACGTGAGTACCTAAATGCATAAAAAAAAATAATAATAAAATAATGCGAAACAAAAGGTTTAAAAAACCTTCCTAACATAGACACTTTCTTGTAGAACTTAGAAAAAAAAGCTATACATCCTAATATAATAGTACTTAATTAACTTATTAAATATACTGTACGTTTGATTAATCTATTTTGTATTTTGCAATAGAAATAATAATAATAAAAAAATTAAAAACTGAAAATAATTTAAGAATCACAGCTTACCTAATGCAAACAATTTTTATTTGACACCAACACCGCCCGGCAAGTTTCTATGAGAGCAAATTTAAAACTGAGAATCTGTTCCAATATAATAACAAAAGTTTCAACTAGTAGCGTCAGGACTCACTCAGAAATGTCAGGAAGTTTTTAACTTTACGCCGCGCATGCACATATTTATTGCATATCCCGCCATCTACAGGAGTGTTCTTCTATTTTTAACAGATTTTCATTCGAGCCGCACATATATATATATATATATATATATATATATATATATATATATATATATATATATATGATTATAGCTGTATTCATATTGGCGGTGCGGAATAAAATATTTATTAATGTAAAGAAACCCCTATGTATCCATGTACACTCTTATATCTGTACGCTCTATATATTATAAATAATCCGCATGCATTTAATTAATCCTATATCCTTTTATTATTGGCATTTAATTTGATTTTTATTTTTTCTACAGATATTGAATTGTTATATATATATACAGTATACTATAGAAAATTGAGCGCGATATGTATAGAAAGGCACACAAATAAAAGGAATTCACTAAAACTTAAAATTTCCCCCTAAATAAACCTATAATTATCTGATGGGTATACACATTAAATATATAACACATAAAATGTATCATTATATATGTATCATATATATTCATATATATATATCTATTGCAAAAACAATATAAATATAATATATAAATTAAAAGCAAATTCTTAAATATGTCGCACATTTTTGTTGCTGCGGGTGCAAAATCGAGCTTAAATAAAATATATTATATAATGCATTTACAAATATAGGTAAATTTATAGTTTTATATCATATATATTATGATATAAAAAAGCCCGCGCATTAGGTGATCCAGTAAGTTTAAAAAAAAGTGCAGCTACAGTTGTCATTATATAAATATTAATTTATATACGTTATTTTATAAAACTGGCAATATTAATAAATAGAAATTATATAGTAACTGCAACCAAATACAAAGCTGCACGATTGAACGAAATCTTTTTGTTTTGTTAGCAATATAACAACAAATTACAAATGTGCATTCCAAATAAGTGCATCAGAGGGAATGTTTTGAAGTTTTCGTAGCTGGGATGCAGGGCGGTGGTGAGTTTGTGTACAGTGCTGCCATCCTTGTAAATTATAAAGCTTAAATATTTAGTAGTGTTGAAAAGTGGAACTAAAAATTTAAAACGTCTCATTGCTAAGCTTGAACATTTGCAATTGAATGACGAAAATTTGAGGGGTGAAAAGTTGACAACACCGACGTCATATTTGGAAGGAGAAATGGCGATTTGTGAGAGTTATTAAAATTTTGATAAAACAAGTTTTTTACTGTGGAGACTGTGGATTTGTATTACGAGACAATGGCGGGGTACAGACGCGTAAATTACTATGAATTGTGTAGATTGTGTACATCAAGCGAGGGCACAAAGATGCACATTTTTCGCGAGGAGGGACGGCGCAGGCAGCTTCCCACCAAGATCCAGATCTGCCTTCCCCTGCAGGTCTGCCGTCTTCTCCTCCCTCCGTGCTTATTTCTCCGCCAAGCTTGTCTCCCTCCCTTGTTCTGCGAGGGGAGAAATGCTTGGATGTTTTTAAAATTCAAAATATTGTGATAATTTAAATAAATTCTTATATTTTACTATGTTTTAATGTAATAATGGTGCATAGAGACGCCATGTTACAATTTCACAGGATTTCCAGGTCATGACATTCAAACATCCCTTTGCAACACAGCATTTGCCTATCTAGAGGCTAATTCTTATTAACACTAATTGAGTTTATGATTAAAATTTGCAATTGGCTTTGTTGACCAAAAATCAAAAAAAGATTTTTTTTAATGGGGTATATTTTAATTCTATGTGAATTGGTGTTTATTACTGGTTTTGCTGAACATTACTGTATGGTTCTTCCTTTGGTTCATGGTGTATCTTTAAATAATTTATAAGGGATAAATTTTGATATTTTTAATTATGGGATAAAAACTCATAATAATTAATATAAGAGACTTAAATTCTAAAGTTATGTGCATTTCTGATAGTTGGCTTAAGTTTAAGAGAGGCCCTTTGAAAAGCAGGGAAAAATTCTTCAGAACCAATGTCATTGTGAATAGAAATTAATATTGTTCTTTTTTACCAGGTCTGTGAGGATGACTCTCTACCCAAGATCATCTGTAGCCATTGCGTAGATAAACTGGAGAGCTTTTATGACTTTCGAGAATCCTGCATAAATGCTGAAGCAATGCTGGAGAGCTATTTTACATCACTACGCTACTCTGACGATTTTCAACGTGAAGGAAAAGTATGTCACAAAGACGACGCTGGATGAGAGAGAGAAAGCTTTATGTATGGGGTTGTTCAAAGATTTACCATAAAACCCCCTCTGAATTTGACTTATACAAAGTTTGCCAGTGGTTTAATATATCGAAGGCTACGCAGGGTACTTCTACAAAATTCACATGAGCACTATTGAAATGTGTATTCTTCATGCTCCTTACTATTTAAACAATTTTTGCTGTGCCTACTACTGAAACATCTTAATAGGCCTAGCATATACTCAGGTATACCAATAGCAGGTGCAGGGAAAAATTTAGATGTTTCAATAGTAAGAAGCGAGGAGAATACACCTGTTTAAATAGTGAGCGTACGAATTTTGCAGAAGTACCAAAATGCTGTGTAGCCCTCTTTATATAATTTGTTTTCTTTTTTTTTTCCATCTAATTTTGAAGTTTTTTTTTCTTTCCATGGCAAAAGTACACTTACCTAGTGACAAGATGCAAGTTAAGATTACTGCCTTTTTTTTCTTTTTTCTTATCAGTGGGGTATACATAAAACACAAAATAGAATGACTATCATTAATAGGAATCATTATATTATTATTTTTGTTGATTAAATACATAATATATGTATATAGGGTGTACTTGCATGGCAGTGGAACCTAGGGGTGGGGCACACTCATAATGAGCTTTCCCAATAGATATATTTTTTTTCATTCACAAGTTGATTTATTATACTGGTAAATTTTGTTTTCATTGGAACCAGTATAAATTTCATCATTCTACCCTTTCATGATCTGCTTCTTTCCATATCCATATTGCTATATTATTACATTTTTATTATTTTTGCATGTTCAAATCAATGTTGATACCGTAATATTATTTCAAACAATTACTGGTATCTTTTTAATTTATTATTTTATTTTTTATCATGTTGTTATTCTGTTGTTGTCTCAAGCAAAAGGCTGCAGAAATTCAGTGAAGTATTACAAGAATATTAATAATAAGGCGAGGGGAAAAAAGAAAAAAAAAAGTTTATCATTACTATGGTTTTACTTGATTAAAATTTTACTTTAAGTTATTTAGACAGCTTATTTTTTTTACTTCAGCAATGATTAAATTGTTTACATTTATACAGGGTAAATAATAATAAATAAACATACATTTAAAATTTTCTTATTTAATTTGGTAATTTCCATGTCAATATTCTGAATATTAGCTCTGAATGGTTTTAACTAAGATAGTTTTCATTCTTTAAGTGAGCAAAACAAAGAGATAGAAACTAGATTTTGAATATTTGTTGCCCGATTGTAGTCTGGAAGGGGGGAGAGCATCGAAATTATCATTGAGCTCTGTAGACAAAATTTTAACATTCCTCAACCACCCAATTGCATGGTAACTGTTGTTTTTTTTTTTTAAACCCCTGCTTGTTAAATTCAATGCAGATTAATGAATGTTTTTTTTTTTTTGGAGTTGTCACCAAAGAAATATAAAACAAAAAAGATAACGAAATACTTAGGGCATTTCCTCTTCTGTCAGCAGTGTTACGTCAAAGATGACAGCCCCAGCAAAACCAGGCAGAGTTCCCTTCAGAAGGTGGATGATAAGACGGCCCGAGCTGAAACTCTTAATGGGAAGGCATCTGTAAATGATGGCCTTAATTCTCTGGTACAAGCAGCCGGTATTGCTACGATAATTGACGAAGCTGGATCAAGACCTTCATCTGCAGCCATGCAGTACAACAGAGTTGTGGCTGAAGCAACTGGCGCTACATCTGCTGAGACAAGAGTATTTGCATACGAGGAAGTTGTAAAAGATGATCCTACAGTAGAGGTTCAGGTAAAATTAAAGATCTTTTAATTATCCATTATCGAAAATTATTCCAGTAAATTTATAGCATTAACTATTATTATGAAAATTAAAAATTATCAATTTGCATTTCTTTAAAAATAATGTATACATTAATATGTATATTAAGGAAAATAAACCATCGCGGTTAGGTATGATAAATTGAAAGAAAAGGATAGGAGAAAACCAGCAAGGGCCTTACCATAGTGAAGAGAGTCCCATAGTTCGGTGAAAATCTTGCTAGCACAGATATAAAATAACTAACTCATAGTTTCTCTCTGAGTCTGTAAGGACTGATGAAGGCATAACACGCTCCATATCTCTCTTGGAGTCGATTGCCGAAATATTTCCAATGTGTTAGTTATTTTATATCTGTGCTAGCAAGATTTTCACCGAACTATGGGACTCTCTTCACTATGGTAAGGCCCTTGCTGGTTTTCTCCTATCCTTTTCTTTCAATTTATCAATGTATACATTATAATAACATTATGAACTTATTGTTATTTAACTTAAAAATTGTAACTGACTGTACTGTCAAACAGTTGGGTTAAATTAAGAGGCTTGTAGCCTGATTTCGTCCAATAAAAGCCATTAATTATTATTATTATTATTATTATAGACAATTTTTCCTAATATTTACTCTCTTATTCTGTGTATTTATTTAGGGACTAAATACTTATTATTATTTTGTTTAGTATGAAGACGATGAAGGCGACACAGGTGTGGTGCAAGATGATGGTCAGGACTATAGTGATAGAGTTGTGAAACGGGCTGCTGAAGCTGTTGTGGCTGCTGCACAGACTGGAGAAACAGAGGTGGCTGTGGAAATTCAACCTGCATCAGCAGCATTTGCTGCAGCAGGACAGGAAATGCTAATGGAATTTGGCTTCATCAAAGATCGAGAAGGCTTTCTAAGAGCGCCATCAACTACATCTGAAGATCAAAATGCATTGTCAAGGTATTGGATAATACATAATATTCTATTTGCCTAACTAACTTTGAAGCTTATTAAATAAGTTAAAATCAAATTTATGATAACTGACAAGATTTGACAGGAAAAAATGCTTTTAGTTTTGGTGTGGTCTAAAAATTATTTCCTCTCACAACTTGCAAAGAATGAGAAATAGTGAACAGCTGAAAAGTACTGTCAGCTGTACACTGTCTCCCATTCCCCAATTTTTAAAATCAATAAATTTGAAGCTACATGAAACCTGCCAGTAGAGTAAATTATACTGTATATCAACCTTGTTACGAGCAAAATGTGTAAGTCGTTTCCGAACGTAATGGAATGGCGCTCAACTTATACATATTGCTTTGCATGACATTTTGCTTGCAACAAAATCGATGTAAAAGAAAAAGAGGAAAAAAAAAAAAAAAAAAAAAAAAAAAGAAGAAGAAGAAGAAGAAGACATTAAATACGTAGTTAAAAAGATATCAATGAGGTTTATGAAGGTATTTACATTTAAGAGACAATTATTAATTTAAATATTAATTCATTGGTCATATCAAATACTTTTGCATAATAAGTAAATATAATAAAGAAAAACAAATGTTACATAAGTAGTTACTTATTTCTATTTATATTTTTCTGCTTTTATTTTATTATTATATTTCTATAAGTAAAAGTACTAACAATGATAAAAATATATTATGGATACTATCAACGTAATTACCGATACATAGAGTAAACATGCATACATACTTGCAGTATTAAAAGTATTTTGAATGAATATTTTTGTCTGTTCTTTCTGAGTAAACTTGCGTGAAAATTTCAGAATTTTATCAAGAAAATTCTTCAAAAAAATGTCATTGATTAGCAATTTTTTCAAAAAGTATTAAATACTGATAGTTGGATTTAAGTATTGATAGTTCATTATAATAAATATTGTCTCAAAATAGTATCAATACTATCAAGGTAAAAGTATCTGGTGAGCAGATATATCGATATTTACTGCTTATCAGGTTTGCAGATATATAGATATTTACTGCCAATCTCTAAGTAAATGATTCAACTGTTCAGCAAAGAGAAGGAACTTATTTTTGTTGTTGATTTATATCTGGGACTAAAATATTCGTACTCTATCAAAATAATATTTTAAATTATTAATATTGGCATTTTTTTAAGTGCTTTACTATCTTACAATGAAATACCTTTACTTTTCCCTCCCGAATAAATCTGACCGGTTGCGTTTAAGTTTCCCCATATACTGTATTAAATATTTGGAGACGTGTGCCAAATTTATTCAGGAGAAGTGTACATAAGTTTTTTTTTTTCTTCTCTTAATTTAAATAAAAAAAAATATATATATATAAAAATATACTAATATTGTATTTTCAAATTTATCATAATATTGTATAAAAAAAGCAATTCTTCAATAAAGCATTACATGGGACAAAACGACAATATGCATTTAATAAAATGCAAGACTTAAAATGTAAGGCTTATACCTGTAAACCGGAAGTCACCCAGTGGCTTAGTCAAAGGAATAGGGGTGTATCTATGATAATGATTAAATAAACCATTTTAAAATGTAAGAATAATTGCAATTCACTTGGAAAATGCTGCGTATGAGCTTGTCAAAGTTTTTCAAACTTATTTGTTATTATTATTTGCGTTTTTAATACCATGATTTATTTTTATTTTCAGGTCATCTATAGCCCAGATTGGGGAATTTCTACGCATGAAGACAGTGTGTCCAGTTCTGGCAGATGGCACACCCACAGGCACTTCTATAGCAAGTGAGGAGGAAGAAGCTCCTGATGACACTGTACACCATGAAGTTTTGCAACAATGTGGGCGTTGTGCCAAAACCTTTACCTCTCCTGATGAGTTGTCTGACCATGAATGTGGTGGTGTTCAAGTGGCGGTAACAGTTGTCACATCAGATAGTCCCCCTCCCCAGGTAGCTGCTACTCCACCAGCTAGCTCATCCTCATCCTCTTCGGCTGCAACCCAGGGAGGACCATTTCCTTGTGATACTTGTGGTAAAACATTTAGGAGAAAAGAACACCTCTTTCAACACAGAAAATTGCACACAGGAGAGAGACCTTTTGCATGCCAAGCCTGTGGCAAAGCATTTTCAAGAAAAGAACATTTAGTCCGCCATGCAGTTTCACATACTGGGGAGAAGGTGCATGCTTGTGAATTGTGTGGGAAGGCATTTTCAAGAAAAGACAACTTATTGAAGCATCGGAAAACACATGGTATTGCTGGACCCTATGTTTGTGAAGCATGTGGAAAGAGTTTTGTTGTTAAACATTATTATCTAATGCATCGTTCTTCCCATTCAGGAAATCAACCCTATGTGTGTGATACTTGTGGGAAGGCATTTGCTGTGAAGCAATATCTATTAACCCACAAATTACGCCATAATCGCAATAAAGGTGATCGTAATCAACAACAGCAGCAGCAACAAGGAGCAAATACCACACAACAGCCTGCAGCACAGGTGACAATCCAAGTGCCTGCTACCAATGAAAATAATGTGACAGTGGTAACTGAAACACAAGCTGTGCAGCAAGCAGTAGCTGCCGCAGCAGTAGTGGCGCAACCGCAAGTAGCACAAGCTTATCTGTGTGCTCCTGCTAATGAGCAGCTAATTGATACGTATCGGCGGTTAAACCCTACGTGAGCAATGCCTATCCTAGGTCAGCATTCTCTGTTGACTTGGGCTAAACTGAAACTAAATAACAAATGTTCATTTGAATATTTGAAATAAACCAGACACTTATCAGGTATCATCATTTTCAATATTTTTTTAAGATTCGTTTACTTACTCTGCTATAAGATGTGCCTCAGTGGGGGGTCAACCAAAATGATTATTTCATAGTGCATTCAATATCGTATTATTTAATATTTGTGTTCCTTTTGTCATTATTTTTAGGTCATATTGATAGTTATTTTAAATTACAGTCACTCAAATATTTTCAAGTACGTATGTAGTGTCACCAAAGATTTGTTTAACCATTTTGTAAGCAGCTCTCTTTTAGTACGTTTGATTTCTTATTTTACTGTCGGGTAAGATAGGGTGTAATATTAAAAACGATTCAAGTGTTGCTGATTATTACTCAAATCACCACTGTAACTGAAGATAATTTCAGATAGAGTAAACAAAAGTTGAGAGTCCGTGGCAAATTTTACTTGTTTATTTCCTCTTTTTCAAGAGTTTTGATGAGGGGAAAAAATATTTTATTTGCTTTTTGTTTTAATTTGAAATTTTTAACATGTACCAAACAAAAAGCACCAAAGATGCACTGCTAACTTACATTATTTGAAAGTACCTTGGGCTAAGTTGTCAGGAAGTTAGGCGTTGTCAAATGTATCATTTATGTGCTTAATATGTTAGTGCTACTTGTGATTTGAGATGAAACGTTTTAGTTATAATCATAAATTTAATTGTTGTGATACTAAAAATTTGGCTACAGTATACAAATGTCATCACATCAGTGACGGCGCTCAGCTGCTCAAAAATGGTTATGGCTTTTTCATTTATTTATTATATTTATTATAATTTTTTTATGTAGTAGTACTTAAGTACTAGGCCACAGTAATTAGACAGTAGATTATCTCCTATGCTGAGAATGTCAGATCGGTTCCGCGCGCCTCCTGTCTCAAGCGGTTTGAACTATGTGTGGGGGGAGCTCTCGTAACAAGTTTTTGCGAACATTTTATACGAAAACCCATAGCTAAAAAAAAAATACGGAAGCTTCATAGTTTCCATGAAGCTATGAAGCTTCCGTATTTTTTTTTTAGCTATGGATTTTCGTATAAAATGTTTGCAAAAACTTGTTACGAGAGCTCCCCCGTCAAAATAGTTCAAACCGCTTGAGACAGGAGGCGCGCGGAACCGATCTGACATTCTCAGCATAGGAGATAATCTACTGTCTAATTACTGTGGTACTAGGCAATCCAAATATGAAAATAAGAAATTTAAAAAATGGAGGTTTCTGCATAAATTTGAATCGCGGCTTTTCAAAATTTAAGCTCATAATTCACCTTGGTAATAATAGGCTATATAGGCTAACATATTTTATGTTTTTTTCTCCCTTATCTGATATGCCCTCAGATATATAGGATATATATATATTTTTAAATTGTAAGTAGATTTTACTTTTAAGGGCATACATTTTTTTTAATGGGCGCTAAAAAAGAAGTGGGCTAGCTTTTAAGCACACCTATCTAACACAATACTAAAAAGAAGACCAAGTGATAATAAATAAATAAATGAATAAATAAATAAATAAACAAATAAATAAATAAATAAATAAATAAATAAATAAATAAATAAATAAATAAATATCAAATAAATAACAAATAAATAATTGTCTTTATTCAAGAATAATAATGAAGAATAGGATAGAATTACCAGCAAGGGCCTTACCACAGTAGAAGTTCTATGGAGAGGTCGAGGTATTGCGTTGCACAGTATTTTGTTATAAAAAGTTTGTTTTATAACTGAGAGCTTTCGTCATATGTTAATGACATTATCAATCAGACAATGACATTATGCTCAGTGATGTGCTCAAGTAAATTTCTTCTTTGATTGATAATGTCAGTAACACATGACGAAAGCTGTCAGTTATAAAACAAACTTTTTATAACAAAATACTGTGCCACGCGAGACCTCGACCTCTTCATAGAACTTTTACTGTGGTAAGGCCCTTGCTGGTAATTCTATCCTATTCTTTATTATTGATCCTACCGCGATGTTTTATCCTTAAATTAATTTTATTCAAGAATATCAAAAACAAAAAAAAAAACAAAAAAAAAAAAAACAAAAAACAAAAACAAAAAACAATAATACGGCAAGGTTTATGCTTTTTTTTTTTTTTTTTTTTTTTTGTTAGTACAATACAATTGTCTTTTAATGGCATGTTAAATATATACTAGGTATCATGATTCCAGACAAACAAACCTTGCATGCTATTATTATTTGGTCACTTAAGTTTTTTTTTTTTCCCCCTCAATTTCAATGAGTTCTATATCAAGGGAGCTCCGCTATAATGTCCTAAGTCCACTTGACCTTGAAAAATAAAAAATCGTCGGATTGACCCCAAATTTTTGATTTATCCATTTCTGGTTATTTGCAGCAAAAAAATATATTTCAAGGTCAAATGGACTTGAGACATTCTAGCGGAGCACCCTCGATATGTATATATAAAAGTGCTTGGTATGTGGCAAGACCTGTTATTTTATTGTATGCCCAAATATACTGTTTATATTGGGCAATTGCCCATCTTTCAACTAACATAGAACAAGGAAGAAAGGGTTTTTGAAGCAATTTAACTTGGTGTAACCAACAAACGTTTGCATTTTCAGATATTCATGAGTGCTTCATGTGAATGATAATTGTGTTGTAGGATTTGTTAAGAATAACTGAGTTCTTAATTGACTAGTTTCAAAGGTATCATAATTTCGCAAAATTGGAATTTTACTTTAATTTTGATTTGTAGAGAAGTGTGTTTTGTGTGTAGACAAAATATGCACCTGTGGAATAATCATTTTGAATAGATGGTTTTATACACTTATTTTTAATGTCTACAGTAACATGAAGTTATTTTTATTATTATTGAAAACTTCGTTTAAAAGTTAAATACGCAATGCTAAAGAAACATTTCCCACTCTAAATGTATTGGAATATAAAAAAAAACAGAGTAAGCAAATGAACTCTTGCTCATTTATGTTACAGCTCAAAAATGAAAATTTTGAATCTTGAATTCATCTATTGATCACTTTTGTGTCCTTTCTGATTAAGGTTAAGCACCACTGCCAATAATAAGTAAAACTTGAATAACATTTACATTTAAGGAAAAACAAATTATGTATTTTCATTTTAGAAATGTAAGCAATCAACTTTTTATACACAGAAATACTATAATATTATGGCTTTACTTGTGTAATAATTTTGGAAGAGAGCTTTGGGACTCTGAAGAAGAATCATGTATGATTTTATTTTTAATTGATATAAATGTGTGTGTAATTGTTGCACCTCATGTGTTTTGTTCTGAACAACCATGCACTCTTTTCTTTAAAGTATAATGTTTTGCAGGATATATGGTAAATTTACTAGTTTATGGCAGCTGATTCACTAAATAGTCAAACATTAAATTAAAAAAGAAAGATTTGAAGAGGGTACGTGCCTACATTGGCAGTTTTACAGAGATGATTGTCTCTTTTAAGGCAATATATAACTTTGAATTGGGGGGGATTAACAAAAATGGCAATGGAGCAATTTGGTTTAAGTTACAGTTGAAGAAAAAAAAGATAATAATAATAATAATAAAACTGAAGCATAGCATTTACTAAAACATTTACCATATCTCTTGTTTCAAAAGATATTACTCTATTATTTATTACACTTTCCATGTTCAAGTTCTATATTTGCATAGAACTTGGTTGAGTTATATGAATGTATAATGCACAATTCCCCCCCCCCCCCCCCCCCCTATAATTTTTCATCTATACGTCTGTACACTCGCGGAAATCATAATGTTAACATCAAAGGGGATGCTGCTTTCTAAAGAAAAGGGTAGAAAATACATTGTCAGGTAAAAGCAGCGTTGCCACATTCTCTGAAAATCATGAATGAATTCTTTAGAAAGCGGCATCCCCTTTGATGTTAACATTATAGTTTCCGCGAGTGTACTGAAACCACTTTGCATGTGACAGCAAATTTAATGTTCCATGTTATTATTTTGGGTGTTAAGTGTTACCTGAAAGCATGCTAAAGATTTTCATGAACCTTGACCTGGAGGTTTATATTGACTTGTTACAGAAAACCTTTTCGCTGTTTATTATTTGGGTGATTTACATGTTGGATAATTTTTTAATGATTATTGTAATAACTGTATACGAGAGATTTTTTCCCCGCATTACTATTTTGCTTAATGGTTATTAGTTTTTGAATTACCTATACACACATACACATACACACACACACACACACACACACACACACACACACACACACACACACACACACACACACACACACATATATATATATATATATATACACACTTATATATTTGTTACTATCAGTGGCATAAATGCATGTTCACGTTAAAGAATAATAAATAATAACAAAAGAAATAATTTAAGAAATATTTTCTGATTTCATCAATAATATCAGGCAAATGTGGCGATATCATAGCTAAAAGATTGACAACCCAATACATTTCTCTTGGTTTAATATCCTTAACAATTTTACCCAACTATACACAAAATGTTACATTAAAAAAAAAAAAAAGTTATTGGGGGAAAGGGAACACTGCAGCCATGCCATTACCATTATTCCGTGGAAACAGCTATTATCGGATTTCTAAATAAAAAGCAATAAAAATTAGAATTTCAGCAAATTATATATTTTTCACTTAAAAGGGTATTGATTGATTTTTTTAAATTTATTTATTTATTATTATTATTATTTTTCTTTTGCTGGAATTCTGTATTTTAATAATGATAAAAAGTGCAATTTTTTGACGTCTGATTTTAGGGATTATACTGTAGCATATCATGTAATCTCTGTTGACTTTTAAAATGAAAAGGAGAACCAAAGGTTTCGCCTTTAGCATGCTTCAGTAATAATAAATTACTTCAATTAGTGCCTATTTTTAAACTGCAATAAAGTAACTTTTTGATACATTACAATTATACAATCAGGTTTCATAAAACCTAAATATTTTATATTAAAAGTATAGAAATATGTGGTAACACAGGCCAAGAATTGTGAGTAAAGCAGACACATCAAATGTGATTTTAAAAATTATGTTAACATGCAAAATTCATTACAGTTTACATTTAATTTAACTTTCTACGCTAACAAATTTCTCATGTAGTATTAATTATTTGCTCTGGCATTATGGGCAATGTGATAAATATATTTAATTTTTTTTGTTTCTTATTAAGTAAATTTACACTATATATATAGTGATTCCTTTAAACTACCAAGAAAAATTAAGTGCATAATAATTTAACTCTTATTACAAATGTCTATGACTTTGTGCATGCATTATACATTTGTTTACTTTCTTGTTTTTGATTTATCATACCATTTTTGATGCTATGTATGTCATCAGTACTATCAAAATTTGAAATTTTAACAAACAAATTGGTTATAATATCTAGTTATATTTACTTCTTTTTCAAACTTTATTTTTCTCTTTACATCTTGTCTCTCCCCCCCCCCCCCCTCTTTATTAGTAGAACACTACAAATTAGTTGTTAAAATTTATTAATTTGATTTAGAAACCTCTTTCAGTGTTACATAATAGACTTTGAATATCGATGTCATACTAGTTTCTGGTGCATGTAGAACTGGAAAATAAATACACATATACCTAATTTGTGCAACACCAAATGGGAGGATAACAAGAATGATTACTTCCCACCGAGCACTTGTAACTATGCCTTCTATTGATATACTTTTTGCCTTTCTTGTATGTTTATTGAACTAAAATAATTTGTGTAACATGATATTCTATGTTATAGTAATATTGGTAAATATATATATATATTTTTAATTAATATATTTAAAATATTTCATGGTTAGTCTGTAAGTTAATGAAACTCCAAAACACAAACAAATTAAATAAATATATTATATTAATTATAACTTTTTCTTTTTTAATTTTTTTTAACTGTAAAGTATAATTATAAATAAATACTTTGTAATGCTGCAAGTTACTCTGCCCACTTTTCAGCTTTTGAAGCTTAACACATTTTCCAATTATATTCTTATATATTCATATCATTGTGGTGCCGTTATATTGTCCGATAACCACTCAACCTTCAAAAAAATTGTCGGATCAACCTTAACTTTGGGATTTTTCCATTTCAGGCCATTTGCAGCAAAGATATATATTTAAAGATCAAGTGGACATCAGACAATATAAGTGACACCATAATGATATAAGAACACAATATATACACAAGATAAACTTTTTTGTAGCATATAATGTATATCTTTTCTTTATTGTTATATTTGTGAGGGGGGCTGGGTAATGTGATATGTTGATTTTCTTTTTGTTCTGATCATAGTCTTTTACTTTCAAAATCACTGCATATTATTCATATATTGAGGACAACTGCTGCACTGTTCGTAGTTTTCTTTAGGTAACCCAAAAAAGTGGTTCGTTGGATGGCTATTGCTATGGTACTGTAAACATGGATCAATGGGACCAAATAAAGCAGTGCAGATGTGCAGTATGAAGAAATATTGCAATGGGAAGTTGACATTTTGACACGGCAATTAAAGCAGTGATTGAGTGAGTAAAAGAATCTGATCTATTTGCTTGTACATCATAATCATACAAATATTATGTATATAAATAATTGTATAGCAAAGATGTAACTAAATAATATTGTGAGACTATTGAACTTTATTATCAAGTATGTAAAAATGTTCTAAGAATTATATTTCTTTTTGGAGGAGGAGGGAGGGTAAAGGTGCTCAGAAAATTCTGATATTTTCTCAATTGCATTATTTGACATTAAAGGGACTGTTGTGGTTGTTGGTTGGAAGTAGGTATATTGTGTCTCTATGTGGTCAAATAGCTTGGTTAACCAAGTGCTAACCCATACAATCTTACACTTGATTTTGGTTTATTTATTTGGTAGCATCGTTATTCTAATTATTACATCATTTACAAGTGTAGGAGGGGAGGATGTCCTACAGTGTGCATTCAGCCTACAGTTTGATAATAATAATAAAGACTGGAACACCTTTTGTGTGTATTTAAATACTAAAAGAGAAAGAAGTAGATTGAAATGTGTTTTAAGATATTGAAAATATTATACTAGACCAAATAATAATATTTATGCAATCACCACACTTTTTCAAAGTTGAATTTTATTTTGATAAAATGTTGTTATTATTTCACCAGGTTGATTTTGAGTTTCGTTCATCACAAGAAGTTGACCTCTTCTTGAAGTATCGCCAAGCAATAAAGTGTAAATTATGAAAATTATGTGTGTTGCTGTAAATAGTAAATACTGTAAATAAGAGTAGACTAGTAAACTATATACATATATACATATAAATATAAATATAAATACTTGTTGTAGTTAAATGAGTAGAAAATCAAGCATAATAAGTGTCTTTGTGGAGTGTGTAGAGCAGTGTCATGAAACAACGAACAATATTCTATAAATTTGGTAGGTAAAAAAAAAAATAGTA